>CAUZLF010000677.1:0-28658 GCA_963580285.1 Lucinisca nassula
TTATCAAAGATCTGGGCCTTGTGGTTTCAGAGAAGAAGATTTTTAAAGATTTTCCCTGTATAAGCCTATGTAAAACCAAAGGCCCCCGGGGCGGGGACATTTTTGGCCCCAAGGCCATAATTTGAACAATCTTAGTTGAGGTCCACCAGGTGAAGCTTCACACCAAATATTAAAGACCTGGGCCTTGTGGTTTCAGAGAGGAAGATTTTTAAATGATTTTCCCTATATAAGCCTATGTAAAACCATTGGTCCCCGGGGCGGGGGCATTTTGGCCCCCAGGGCTATAATTTGAACAATCTTGGTAGAGGTCCACTAGATAAAGCTTCACATCAAATATCAAAGATCTGGGCCTTTCGGTTTCAGAGAAGAAGATTTTTAAAAGATTTTCCCTGTATAAGCCTATGTAATTACAAAGGCCCCCGGAGCAGGGGCATTTTTGGCCACCCAGGGCTATAATTTGAACAATCTTGGTAGAGGTCCACTAGATGAAGCTTCACACCAAATATCAAAGATCTGGCCTTGCGGTTTCAGAGAAGAAGATTTTTAATGATTTTCCCTATATAAGCCTATGTAAAACCATAGGCCCCCAGGGCGGGGGCATTTTGGCCCCCAGGGCTATAATTTGAACAAATGTTGGTAGATGTCCACGAGATGAAGCTTCACACCAAATATCAAAGATTTGGGCCTTGCTGTTTCAGAGAAGAAGGTTTTTTAATGATTTTCCCTATATAAGCCTATGTAAAACCATAGGCCAAGGGGCAGGGGCATTTTGGCCCCCAGGGCTATAATTTGAACAATCTTGGTAAAGGTTCACTAGATGAAGCTTCACACCAAATATCGAAGATCTGGGCCTTGCGGTTTCAGGGAAGAAGATTTTTTAATGATTTTCCCCTATATGAGCCTATGTAAAACCATAGGCCCCTGGCGCGGGGGCATTTTGGCCCCAGGGCTATAATTTGAACTATCTTGGTAGAGGTCCACCAGATGAAGCTTCACACCAAATATCAAAGATCTGGGCCTTGTGGTTTCAGAGAAGAAGATTTTCCCTGTATAAGCCTATGTAAAACAAAGGCCTTCCAGGGCGGAGGCATTTTTGGCCCCAAGGGCTATAATTTGAACAATCTTAGTAGAGGTCCACCAGGTAAAGCTTCACACCAAATATTAAAGACCTGGGCCTTGTGGTTTCAGAGAAGAAGATTTTTTAATGATTTTCCCTATATAAGCCTATGTAAAACCAAAGGCCCCCGGGGCGGGGGCATTTTGGCCCCCAGGGCTATAATTTGAACAATCTTGGTAGAGGTTCACTAGATGAAGCTTCATACCAAATATCAAAGACCTGGGCCTTGCGGTTTCAGAGAAGAAGATTTTTAAAGTTTTCGATTAAAAAATCTATTTTTAGCTACTGTGACCCAGATGTGCAATGGACCGAAACCATTTGAACAATTTTGAAAGGGGACCACCTAAGGATCATTGCTGTGAAGTTTGGTCAAAATCCGATCAGTGGTTTAGGAGGAGATGTCATTTGAAGAAAAAGTTTACGCACACGCACACGCACTGACGACGGACGACGGACGAAAAGTGATCACAAAAGCTCACATTGTCACTACGTGACAGGTGAGCTAAAAACATGACCTAAAACAATGTCCATGTCGTGCAAATATCTAAATGGAAGTTAATAGATATTTTCATTTTATGATTACAAAACCATTTACATTGTATTTTATTTAATTATTGTCGTCAATATCTGCATTTATATCAGGAATTTTACTTTTTTTTATATTAAGCTTAACTGATGGCACAGTTGTTCCCCTTATTGCCCACATCGAGCCCATATGGGCCCCATATAGTAGAAAGCAGATATCATGGGAATAATTTGGTCCAATATCTGTACCACATAGGAGCCATTTGAGGCCCTTTTATTATCCTGAAATTGTAAGGTATCTTAGATTATTGCAATTTCATCTCGGGTATCGAATGTTGCGTATACGAGACCCATATGAGTCTCATATGGGCAAAAAATCCTATATGGGACCCATATAGGACCCAAATGGGCTAACTGCCCAGAATCTGCCCATATGGGCCCCGTATATACATGCTTGGTGGGCTGTTCCGATTCTCAGGGTTGAAAGGACTAGTTATAAGTACAGTAGTTTTCTCTATCTTTGACGTCATAATTATTATATCTGTATGTAATTATTATTATTATGTCTTCGTAATGAAAAAGTTATATTCGTTAATCTTGATGGTGGCTTCATTTAATTGTTCTTGTCCTTGACGAAAAATCTAAACATACGACAGATTTTTTAATTACGCTCGATCTTCCCTCTAATAAGCTAATACAGAGAACCCGCGTTATAACGGCAGTATTAATTTTGTTCCCTATTATTTTGCCGTTTTAATGAACTTGCCGTTATAAAGGCTCCGAGTTAGGATAGGAGTATGATAGGTTGTAAAAGGTCATTACTCCAATTACTCCAAGAAACAAATGTTATAAATATTTGTTATAATCGAGGCGATTCTAACAAATATTTATAACATTTGTTTCTTGGAGTATTAAATTACAAAAAATCTTTCAATTTGGGCATTTCCAACCCGAGGAAGCCCGCGTCGCTCGGAATCGAGGCTAAACCTTAAGCTAAGAATCCGTGCCATTGAAAATGTCGTTATAACGAGTTATGCCGTTATAACGAATGTCCGTTTAAGGAGGGTTGACTGTACATTTGTCACTATGAAAAAAATGCTCGAGTTATGAGTAGTTCGAATTATCGAGGTTTATGATAACACCAGGCAAGGGTCATAATTGGCATGATTTACAGATACCTTTTCTATCTTCAGTAAAACAAGGGTCAGCCCCCGCCCATAGGGGCTTGAAGAAAAATATGGGCTGCATGATGCTTTCACGCTGAGCTGAATCCGGTCCGCACACTAGTACTGGTAAACCGCTTAGAGGATCTAAGCCTGTCCAGGAACCGCGGTGCGAGGCGGACCGTCCATGCTAATAAACCCTATTGGTTTCATTGGGCGACAGGTCTCGAGATGTCATTTCATCTCAATGTCGGGTAAAAGTCCCACGAAGTTGGAAGCAACGTCTCCAAAATGACCTTTACAGTGTTGACGGGGACGTTAAACCTCAAATCAATCAAACAAACAAACAAAAACAAGGGTGTTGAGTGTCCTCATAAGAATCGCCTCATTGAGGCCATTAGAATCGCCTATTTCATATTTCATCGAGTGTTTTCAAACACCAGAAATTTTCACGAGAGCGACGCATGTTACGAACAGATGCTTAATTACAGTACTACACCAAAGTCACCCATAAAATAAAAAGAAATGTTACCCCCTTATTTACGGTAAATTCCAGATATATCTCATTTTGTGTGTTGTAAACATCAGAATTTTCACTCGTGCTTCGCACTGATGTTTTCAGCACACTCGATGGAATATTTTTTTAATTCATCTCAAAATAGTAAATATCCTCTATTTACTATAGGCCTATATGTTAATACAGAACGTCTACATGGAAAGGAACAGTGCTTTAAATTACAGGGGAAGAATAGCGCAAATGCGCCCATTTATGACATCACTCGAAGATTCTAAGATGTTAGGCGAAAGAAGACATAACTTTCTTGCATCCTATGTTACAGTCAAAAAAAATATTTTTTTTTTCTAACAATGGCGGCAGGTTGGGAGACGCGGAAGGAAACTACATTATTGCCGATTTTCAGTGCTGGAATCAGCTTTGTTTGTTTGATTTGAGGTTTAACGTCCCCGTCAACACTGTATAGGTCATTTTGGAGACGCTGCTTTGTCATTTGAAGCAAATATATTCACAGCCACGCGTGCCCGGAAGACTGGCTTATCGTGCCACTGGCTACGATTAAGACGTTTCCGTGAGATTTAGCATGCTTTCGTCACAATTTAGAAGTTCCGCCTTCCACTGTGCAACTAAAGAGAGCAGCAAAGTTGTGAACATACAAGTCTAAAAATGATATGGGTGGGCCGCAACATTTCATGCACAAATATTATTTTATTGTGTTTGAGCCTGATGGTCAAAACGGCTTCCGAGGTAAATTTGCATATGGCTGCCAGCCCACGTGTATGAAACGGATTAAAGAACCATTCAGTAAGTAATATTCTGTCGAAAAACATTAGAATTAATCCTTAATATTTATGGACTGTTTATACTAGCTTAGAATGATAATAGTTCTTGTAGCTTTAAAGCGCGATATGAGCGAAAGGCATTGCCAATATTACCTACGTGCGTAATGAATCCTGGCGCTCATCGCCTATAATACGCATGTACGTTATGAAAAATGCTTGCACTGAAGTTGAATCGCCTTAATGATAATAGCATCTTCCTGTCATATTCTAGAGGATCCTCTTAAAAGAAAGCATTTCCTCCCTGGAGGAAATGTTTCCTCCCTGAAGGAAGTGCTTTCCTTTAAGGAGCTGCCTCATTCTCACACCTCTCGGGGAAAGATTTTTCATTACGATAACACATCCGTCCGATATAGAATTTTTCAAACCTCAAAAAAAGCCATTTTTTCTGGTGAAAATTTGTGATATTTTTCTTATTTATACTCCAAACATAGGTTTTGGGTGATCGTTAGAACCGCCTCATCGAGGCGGTTCTAACGAGTACCCACAACCTATGTCTTGGAGCAGAAATAAGGAAAATAATGTTTACCCCCTTAAACCCCAGTTTTCTCTATATAAAGTGGGGTTTACAGGGGTCTTTATTTCACGGACTTGTTCACGTGATGTTTAGAGCTTCCTTGTTGTGCCATTACGGAAACACGCCTATACAAATACATTGTAAATTTTACAACTTAAAAAACGAAAATTTTAGACGTAAAATTGTGATATTTTTCTTATTTCTGCTCAAAATATAGATTGTGGATACACGTTAGAACCGGTTCATCGAGGCGGTTCAAACGAGTACCCACAGTCTAAATGTTAGAGCAGAAATAAGAAAAAATAAGGTTTACCCCAGAAAACCCCACTTTTACTATATAAGGGGTCAGCATAATAACGTGTTTTTTTTCTTTTAACACCACTGCTTTCTTCTTTAGTTGACTATATACTACCAGGATAATCCGCAAAATAATAAGTAAATATATCAAAGATTAAGGAGGCAAATGTATTAATGTTTCTCCTATTGTATTCTGAATGAAAAGAAAATAACATATCTATGTTTTGAATGGCAATATTTGTCTGAAGGAATATAGTTCAATACATGTTGGATTTTTTTATATTATTAATATTATTTTAGGTATTTGATAAATAAGGTCTAATTTTAGTGTGAAGATGCTTCATAGAATTGGAATTAACTTTGGATTTAAGCAAGTTTAACATAAGCAGTATGATGAAAATATTGAACAATAATATGAACAATAATATTCTATTGTAAAAAAAAAAAAAAAAAAAAAAAAACTGTTGGATATTCAGAATAATCATAAGAATAATATAAAACTTGTGACACAATCAAGTTCGCTTCAGATTAGAAGACTCTTGAAATCGAAGAAAGTTCCAATATTTTTTATTTTTTCTTTCGTTTCTCTATCTTCTTTTTTTTCAAAAGAAAAAGAAAAAAAAAGAAGAAAAAAGACAAGAAAACCCCTATAGTGTAACAGCAAAACACTTCATTGAAATATACTGTAAAACCATCTAAAATTAAGACTAATTCTGCTTTGAAAAGCTTATTTTGAAGAGTGCACTTAATCTTTCTTCGTGTTTTCTGCCTACAGTGTCCTCTGATCAAGGACCACGACCACCTTTGGAACTGTTCAAAAGTGGTCTTCAAGACCACTTTTGAACAGCCCCAAAGATGGTCTTAATATTGGAAATTTACTGTATTTGTAATTCACATCATGTGAGCCACTTCGAGTAATGAACATCCTTAAAAATCCCACTTAAATGAGATAAAAGTGAGGTCTTCTATAGGGTATATATACGATTTCTTGATTTTTGCTCAAATATTGATTGTGGGTGCCCGTTAGAACCGCCTCACTGAGGCGCGCCTCACTGAGGCGGTTCTAACGAGCACGCAGAATCAATGTTTGTGGCTCAAATAAAAACAACGCAATTTTTTATGGGAAAAAAAAACAAAATAATCCATCGTGTCTCAGGGGTTGGCTGTCCTAATGACAAATCAAGGATGATCCGAGTTATGTGACGTTCTGCATATTAGTAGTGTTGTTGTGGGAGCCAAATTTTTTTCTCGCAGTTGGAATGTTTTCTTCTTTTTATGGTACGAGGGTCGTTCAATAAGTATCTACATGTAGCCTTACCTACTTAGAGTCATGCTTGACTTCTTCTTTTCCACATAGTCACCCCGCAGCAATAGTCACTTCCTCCATCGATGTTCTAAAAGTCCATTCTGAAAGTCCATTTTTGTAGAATTCAGGGTCTTCAGAGTCCACCCACCCTCCAACCGCTGCCTTAAGCTCTTCGTCTGACCGGAAGTGACTTCCAATTATTTCTTCAAGTTCGGAAAGAAAAAGTAATTACTGGGTGTCAGATCAGGAGAAAAGGGTGGGTGGGGTAATGGTTTGAAACGGTTCCGCTTCATTGCGTCCAGAGAAACTTTGCAGGTATGGACTCCAGCATTGTCATGTTGCAACACACGTTTTGTAATTTTTCCACGCCTTTTCTGTACAATAGCTGCACGTAATTGGTCCAAAATATTAACAAATAGTCCACCAACACACCCCCCTTGCTATCCCAAAACATAGTTGCCATAACCTTGCCAACTGAAGGCTGAGTCTTGCATTTCTTTGGAAGCGATGAACCATTGTTTACTCTGCTGTTTAGTCTCAGGATCATAGTGATGAATCCAAGTTTCGTCCCCGATAATAATTTTTTCAAGAAAGTCTCCAAGATCAGAATCATATCTTTCGAAAAGTGACTCAGACATGAACACTCGAACAGCTCGTTGTTCTTTACTGAGGCATTTGGCACCCAACGAGCAGGCCCAGTCGTTTATGTAAAATGGTAAAAAGCTACCCTCAGTAATCTCCAGTCTTCTAACCATTTCTGGAACTTCCATTTGCCTATCCTGCTTGACTATAGTTCCTTAGATTTTCACTAGTGACGTCACCAGTAGCGTTCACAGGTCTTCCCACGTTACCCGACCACGTTTAAAATCAGCCAGCCAAGTTTTAACAGTTGAATATGAAGAATTCCACATAAATTTTCTGATTCGTCTTCTTTTTCAAAAACCGGTTTCAAATCATTACTCTGTACTCAATTTGAGAAGAAAATTCGGCAACACAGACCCCTGCCATGTTATTTTACCTCCCACGGACAACAAATACTAGACTTACCGATAAATTTTTGTTAGGCATTGATGAATAATATATGAAAAACATGCACTTGCCAGATGTCAGTAACTGGGTTAGACGAGTTAAATATTGAACGACCCTCGTACATGCGTTTGAGAAAATTCAAAGCTAAAGAAAAAGAATATATCAACAATCATGTTGACAAGTCCGTATAATGAATGCCCCTGTAAACCCCGCTTTGTATACGGAAAACTGATTTGGGTTTACAGGGGTAAACATTATATTTCTTAGTTTTGCGGTAAGAAAAACAAGGGGGTGGGTACTCGTTAGAACCGCCTCGATGAGGCGGTTCTAACGAACACCCACAACCTATATTTGAAAGTATAAATAAGCAAGATACAACAAAAATTCGTCAGAAAAATAACTGTTTTGGAGATATAAAAGAAGATACAGTAAAATTCCTATATTAAGACCACCCTTGGGGCTGTTCAAAAGTGGTCTTTAAGACCACTTTTGAACAGCCCAAAAGGTGGTCCTTGACGAACGGACAATGTGTTCAGATCACACGAAGAAAGAATAACTGCACCCTTCTAAATAAGCTTTTTAAAGCAGAATATGTCTTAAAGCGGAATTTCACTGCATATGTTATGGGTTAGGGTTAGGGTTAAGAATATGTCTCAAAGCGGAAGTTCACTGCATGTGTTATGGCATTCATTTAGCTGCCGTTTAGTACAAAAAACAACTTTATAAAAGTTAGGTTTCAAATGACGTAAATAGTTTCGGTTTCGCCTCAGACCGCAGCGTTAATTCTCTAAACAGTCTGAGAAAAACGCCTTATATTGAGACACCCGACCTGCATTCTCCAGTCCAGAGCAGAAGCGGCGAAGCTCGCAGAAATTCACAAACAATTAAGAAAAGAACTGACGGAGATAGTGCTTCGCACAACAAGAAGGGAAACGTCCAGAGAACTTCGTCCATAAAACGTCACTCTACAGGGGGACACGTGACCCCTGAAAGCAGAGAAATTGTCAGAAGAAAAGGGAAAGTTGTAGAAAATTATTGGTAAGTTGCGTTTTTTCTTTAAACGTATCAGTTATCCTGTACGCTATAAGCAGAACATACACCTGCGAGTAATGGCCAAATGTGACCGATCGCATGCAGTATCAGTAGAAAGAAAGAACGAGTGAGATCCGTTTATCTTTCTGATTTTACTATCTCCGGGGCACTGCAAAACCAAAAACGTTCATATAACATATGATATCGCTATGTGTGGGGTTATTAGGATAATTTCGGGATATTTTTCTTATTTTTAGGAAGTATTATTGAGTACTAAATCACAGTTTTAATGCCAGTTGTAACGTACAGAGGACCCACGTTATAACGACAGTATTTGTTCCCTATTATTGTGCCGTTTTAAGGAATTTGCCGTTATAAAGAATCCCAGTTAGGGTTATGATAGGTTATAAAAGGCCTTTTCCCCATCATTGCTCCAAGAAACAAATGTTATATATATTTGTTAGAATCGCCTTGATGAGGCGATTCTAACAAATATCAAGAACATTTGTTTCTTGGATCGAGGCGATTCTAACAAATATCTAGAACATTTATTTCTTGGAAAATAAAATTACAAGAATCTTTCATGACTATGGATTCAGATTGGGCATTGCCAACCCGAGGGAAGCCCGCGTCGCTGGTAATCGAGACTAAGCGTTGAGCTGAGAAGTCGTTCCCTTGAAATTGTCGTTATATTGAGCTTTGCTGTTATAACGAATGTCGGTGTAAAGAGGGTTGACTGTAGATCAGCTCTTGCAGTGAATTATTGTAAACAGTTTTAATGTCAGTTGTAAAGTAGATCAAATCACGAGCTCATTCGTCTTCTTCATATTGACCAAACTGTTACACATTGAAAACCGACAAAAACTGTTGTCGTTACCTTCAGATTCTTCCAAACTTTCGCCATTGTTAGAAGAAATCCGTTAATATTATTGACTGTAACACATGCATTTATGTCCTTTTCATCACAAAAGCACGCCTATACAAATACATTATAACGTTTACCGCCGAAAAAACGCAAATTTTAAGATGAAAAATTATGATATTTTTCTTATTTCTGCTCAAAATATAGATTGTGGTTACTCGTTGGAATAGCCTCAGCGAGGCAGTTCTGACGAATACCCACAATCTATATTTTAGAGTAGAAGAAAGAAAAATAAAGTTTACCCCTGTAAACCCAAGTTTTTCTATATAAAAGTGGAGCAGTTCAAGGGGGTCAAAATTATACAGGCGTGTTTTCGTAATGGTAACGTTTTCGACGCGAGAAAATGACGTTTCACCGTTTAACGTCAATGAATTTGAGTGACGTCAAAAAACGGTGGCTTTTCGTGTTACTCCCTTCCGCACTGTGATTTGTTTGCAGAATAAATCACAGTTTCTTACATTACCTATATTTTGTTTGTTTGTTTGAATTGAAGCTTAACGTCCCCGTCAACTCTGTAAAGGTCATATTGGAGACGTTGCTTCCAATTTTGTGGGACTTTTACCCGACATTGAGATGACATGACATCTCCAGCCCTGCCGCCCAATGAAACCAATAGGGATTATAAGCATGGACGGGCGGACTCGCACCGCATTGCCTGGGCAGGCTTAGATGCTCTGAGCGGTTTACCAGTACTCGTGTGCGGTTCGGTTTCAGCTCTGCGTGGAAGCATCCATGCAGCCCATCTCTTTCTTTAAGCCCCGATGGGCGGGGACTAGTGATTTGTTTGCAGAATAAATCACAGCTTCTTACATTGCCTATTTTGACGCGCTGTGTTTTGAATTATCTGTAGAACTCATGTTGTTGGGAACCTCGAATCACCTAATATTTTAAAGCTGTGTTGCTGAACATTAGAACACTGTAAATACATACCCATCACGAAAAAATGCCTATATAATTTTGACCCCTTTAAACCCAACATTATAAAAAGTAAAACTGGGGTTTACAGGGGTATACAGTATTTTTCTTATTTCTGCCCAAAACATAGATTGTGGGTACTCGTTAGAACCGCCTCGCCGAGGCTGTTCTAACGAGTACCCATAATCTATGTTTTGGGCAGAAATCTGCCCAAAACATTGATTGTGGGTACTCGTTAGAACCGCCTCGCCGAGGCTGTTCTAACGAGTGCCCATAATCTATATTTTGGGCAGAAATATGAAAGATATTAGGATTTTTATCTGAAAAACTTTACCAATATATTTGAATATGCATGTTTTCGGGGGAAGTCATAGCCCCGCCCATAGGGGCCTGGAGAAATAGATTGGACTGTAAGGTGCTTCCACACAGAGCTGAAACCGACCTGCAAACGAGTACTGCATGGCAATGTAGTGCATCAGGAATGTAGTGCCTACCAAGGCAATGTAGTGCAAGTCGGACCGTCATTGTTGACGGGGACGTTAAACCTCAAATCAAACAAACAAATCATTGCATTTAAAGCCTTCAGGTTTGCTTGGACAGAAGAGCTTGAGCTCAGTGGCGGGTAAAAGTCCCACAAAATTAGTAGCAATGTCCCTAAAATGACTTTCTTAGTGTCTGTTTGATTTGAGGTTTAACGTCCCCGTCAACACTGTAAAGGTCATTTTGGAGACGTTGCTTCCAATTTTGTGGGACTTTTACCCGACATTGAGATGAAATGGCATCTCAAGCCCTGTCGCCCAATGAAACCAATAGGGTTTATTAGCATGGACGGTCCGCCTCGCACTGCGGTTCCTCGACAGGCTTAGATCCTCTAAGCGGTTTACCAGTACTAGTGTGCGGGCCGGATTCAGCTCTGCGTGCCCATATCGAATACAAATGAAAAAATAATCCAGTAATCTAATGCTTCAAGAAAAAATGTTAGAGATATTTGTTTGAATCGCCCCCAACAAATATCTATAACATTTGTTTCTTGGAGTAATGAAGGGTAAAAGTCTCTTTATTAGCCTACATGTGCCTGTCACACATGTATTCCTTATTTCTGATCACTATTCAAATGCTCATCCGGCTGAAATACCGAAGCCGGCTTATGCAAAATTAGCCATGGGTATACAGTAAAATTCCTATATAAAGACCACCTTTGGGACTGTTCAAAATTGGTCTTTAAGACCACTTTTGAACTGTCCCAAAGGTGGTCCATGACCAGAGGACATATGGGCAGAAATCACAAAGAATATTTAAGCGAAGCCTCCAAAATAAGTTTTTTAAAGTAGTTTTAGTCTTAATTTTAGGTGGTCTTAATGGCGGGATTTCACTGAATTTGCACTGCGTTCACATGCATTTTATTTCCAGACACATTTTTCCATTTCTTGAATTTTGCTGTGACAACATGTATTCAGCAGGGTAATAAGTTCTCACTTCGGGGCTATCCAGGGGAAAAGAGGTCTTGCGTTGAGAAGCGCCACATCCTGTCAGAGAATGGTTCAGAAACTAGACCCAAGTTGATATCATCTTGCAACGCTAATGTTTGCAACAATGACTTTTTAAAGTAACAAGCTGCCAACAATACAGACGTCAATTGTTGTGATTGGCATCTTAAGGGGAATGGGAACACCTTAAGGGGAAGCAACTCCTGCAAAAATATTTTTGAATTCGGTTTACGAGTACTCGTGTGCGGTCGGTTTCAGCTCTGCGTGGAAGGATCATGCAGCCCATCTATTTCTTCAGGCCCGGATGGGCGGGAACCAATACTGTTTTCGTATTCCATGGACTTAAAGTATATTAATGGTAGTGTTGACCTTTGGAATTCCTGAAGAACGTTATATGATAATCCGAATTATGGGGATTGGCTTATTGTTGATTCGCAACTTCTGGTTACTTACTTGCACATATATTATTTTGTCATATTAACCCATTTATGCCTAGCGTCCAAAAATGGAACGTTTGCAAATAGCGTATACACAGATAGAGGAGGATTTTTCCTTTTTTTTTTTTTTTTTTTCTTTTTAGCTCTGGTGGCTATCTTGTTCATCGGAGAATTAAAGGGATGTCTGATTTCTTTTGGTTACTATAAAAATAAATAAATAAAAAAAAAAAAAACACTCAAGTGCCTTGACCTAACCCTGTGGACCCTGATCAGACGCCGCCGTCTGATCAGGGTCACAGGGTTTGGTCAAATCACTTGAGGTTTCTTTTTGTACTTTTAAGTAAATCTGACATCCATTTAACTGGAAAAGTGTCCTGTCTCAGGCTGTTTGGAGGGGTATAATGTTGCCACTAGTGGGTAAAATCCTTTCCATTCCAGGTTAATCTTTCTGTTGTTAATACGTATACGAGGTCCTTTGTACCTAAATAGCTGAATAGTAAACTTATTATAGCTGATCAACACAATTTTAAAACTTTCGTACCCTAATGTTAATAAAAATAAAATAATATTTTATGGTTTTACGGCCTTTTCAAGATCATTTCATTTATATCGAGCCGATAGTTAATCAGAGATGGGCGAAAACCGGAGTACGTGGAGAAAAACCACCTGGTCTTCCGTTGCGTAGCACTCTTATCCACTAGGCCACGGAGGCCCGTTATGATAATGATAATAGTAATTAAGAATCCACATACTGATTTTACTTATTGTTATTGTCATTGTATTATTATTATTATTAGATCTACTACTACTACTACTACTACTACTACTACTACTACTACTACTACTACTCGACCCCGCCCATCGGGTCTTGGAGAAATAGGTGGGCTGCATGATGCTTCCACGCAGAGCTGAAACCGACCTCACACGAGTACTGGTAAATCGCTTAGAGGATCTAAGCCTGCCCAGGCAAAGTGGTGCGAGTCGGACCGCTATGCTTATAAACCCTATTGGTTTCATTGGGCGACAGAGCTTGAGATACCATTTCGGTAAAAGTCCCACAAAATTGGAAGCAACGTCTCCCAACTGACCTGTAGATCTTCAGTGTTGACGGGGACGTTAACCCACTTTGTACCGGAATCCCAAAAACGGGTACCCGAGCAAACAGTGCAGGTCCAGATCAGACGCCGCAGAACACGGCGTCTGATCAGAGGCTCCACTGTTTGCTAAAAGTTCAGTCATTTTCCAAATAAATTTTGAAGAAAAACAACCTGCCACTCCTAAATTTTGAAATGGACTCCTGCTATATATAAGGAGGAAGATTCCATTTGGTACAAAAAGGGTAAAACCTCAAATCAAACAAACAAACTACTACTACTACTACTACTACTACTACTACTACTACTACTACTACTACTACTACTACTACTGGATGTCAGAGAAAACTTGTTGACTTCGCCATTTGCGATCAACCTGCAAAAATCCTGCCCATCTCTGTATCGGCTGCCTAGATCTTGTTCCTGAGAATCCAGCTCCTAAATTTTGAAATGGACTCCTGCTATATATAAGGAGGAAGATTCCATTTGGTACAAAAAGGGTAAAACCTCAAATCAAACAAATAAACAAATTACTTCTACTACTACTACTACTACTACTACTACTACTACTACTACTACTACTACTACTGGATGTCAGAGAAAACTTGTTGATTTCGCCATTTTCGATCAACCTGCAAATTCCTGCCTATCTCTGTATCGGCTGCCTATAGATCTTGTTCCTGAGACTCCAGCTAGTTTTTGTTGCCGAGCAGGGCGGTTTGTATACAGTCTGTCCCGGAGACAGGTCTGCTTTAAATTTCTTCTTTAAGTCTACATCTTCAATATTTAAAAATATTATATAAAAAAAAACAAAAAAAAAAAAAACACGCTGTAGCAGACTATTGGAACGCCATGTTGTTCATATTCCCATTATGAAAACACGCCTCTACAAATCTATTGAAAATCTGATAACCAAACAATGAAACTTTTCAGATAAAAATTCTGATATTCTTTCATATTTCTTCTAAAAACATAGATCGTGGCAATCGTTTCTAGAACCGCCACGAGGTGTGGGTACTCGTTAGAACCGCCTCCTCGAGGCGGTTCTAACGATTCCCACAATCTATGTGTTTGAGCAGTAATAAGAAAAATAATGTATACCTCCGTAAACCCCAGTTCTACAGCATAAAATGGGGATTTAAGGGGGTCAAAATTAAATAGATATGTTTGCGTGATACATAGACTCACGCGACGTAAAATGAGCCCCGCCAAGCGAATTTGTGTCTTCGAGCATTCCGTCATGACAAATTTTAACTGCGCATGCCTAGCCATTCAGAGGGGCCAGGGATATGGCCTTCTGTCTGAAGGTTCCTCTTGATTCTCTGCTTGTATGAGCGAGCAGCGAAGGTTCTGGCGAGACTGCGCGGATGCGCAGGCTCGCCTGAACCTTCGCTGCTCGCATAGGCGATAAGTACCAAAATCGCTTGACAGGGCCCACATAATCATTGAGTGACGTCAAAAATTAACCATGGTCCTCGCCATTGTGATTGGACGATGACGAAGCTATGGCTGTTACTAGGAAAACTGTCCGCGAGTGTTTGTTGTTTCAATTTAAGCCCTCAAACCAGAATCATTTGTCACATAAAGGAAGGAAACTTTGTTTGTTTGTTTAAATTGAGGTTCAACGTCCCCGTCAACACAATTTTTGTCATTCTGGAGACGTTGCTACTTAAACTGGCCAGACTTACTAGTTTCGCCAAATAGGCTTCATCAGTGACCCTCAAATATTTTCATCCAAAGTTCCTCAGTAGAATCAATGATTCCAAAGGACTAGAAAAAAATCCCACTACTATGAAGCGCAGGGAGACAAAATCGCATCAGGTCAAACTTGAAGTCTGGGTTCAACGTCTGGTAGTCGCCCCCGCCCATAGGGGCTTGAAGAAATATATGGGCTGCATGATGCGTCCAAGCAGAGCTGAATCCGGCCCGCACACTAGTACTGGTAAACCGCTTAGAGGAACTAAGCCTGTCCAGGAACCGGCGGACCGTCCATGCCAAAAAACCCTATTGGTTTCATTGGGCGACAGGGCTTGAGATGTCGTTTCATCTCAATGTCGGGTAAAAGTCCCACAAAATTGGAAGCAACGTCTCCAAAATGACCTTTACAGTGTTGACGGGGACGTTAAACCTCAAATCAAAAAAAAAAAAAAATCAACGTCTGGTACATTAAACGGAGAGCTAGGCCTAGCTTCAAATATTCCAGCTGCTATACATTCTCTCTCTCTCTCTCTCTCTCTCTCTCTCTCTCTCTCTCTCTCTCTCTCTCTCTCTCTCTCTCTCTCTCTCTCTCTCTCTCTCTCTCTCTCTCTCTATCTCTCTCTCGTTTATTTGTTTTGTTTGATTTAAGGTTTAACGTCCCCGTCAACACTGTATAAGTCATTTTGGAGACGCTGCTTCCAATTTTTTGGGGACTTTTACCCGGTATTGAGATGAAATGACATCTCAAGCCCTGTCAACCAAAGAACCCAATAAGGTTTATAAGCATGGACGGTCGACTCGCACCGCTTTGTCTGGGTATAGGCTTAGATCCGCTAACCGGTTTACCAGTACTCGTGTGCGGCCGGATGCAGCTCTGCGTGGAAGCATCAGCATCATGCAGCCCATCTATTTCTTCAAGCCCCGAGGGGCGGGGGCCACTGATGGCGTTTAGTAATATGTAACGTTAGCATGTTTATTATCGTCTTTATTTCACTTGAGCTTTAGCGAGTCGGATTTTATACAATCGTATAGCAATTTGGAAGATTTATCTTTCCACTGTTCAAATATGACTTCTGACTGCTGAATGCCTTGGTATCGGGGTATTAAGGGGAATCGGAACACCTGGCAGATTTTTCCGCCATTTTCAAAGGGAAACAACTTTCGGGACTTCCTGTTCCCTTTTAATAAGCCCTGTCCAACTGAAAAAGGGGTCTGCTCTTAATAGAAAGAATTTGCTCCTATTTGCTCCTCAGGAGCAAATTCTTTCCTTTTAGAGTTGACCGCTATTTACATGGGAGACAAAAATACTTTTGCAACAGTTGCCTTCCCTGAAGGTGTTCCCATTCCCCTTAAACCCCCTTATAGATGTTTGAATGTATGAGCCCCCTGTTTTAACATTCAAAAGCGATGGATGGACGAAGTTTGGCATCAAGTTTGTCCGTTTCTATATATTCGGATATAACATTCTATGATGGGAATGATGGAAGGTCTGGTATATTTGTGATAGTTTTTATTTGCTGGACTAGGTAGTATTGGCCCGAATGACTTCAATCACAACAACTGCCGTCTGCTTAGTTGTCTGCTGGTTACTTTAAAAGTAATTTATGCAAATAGCGTGGATCCATCAGACTGCTCCTCTAGAAGCAGTCTGAGCAGGGTCTAACCGTTTGCTTGTATGCAAACTATTTTAAAAGGTTTGCAAGACGCATCTGCAGACGACCTAAACAGACGGCATTTTCAGTAGTTTTTTCTTCTAAATGGTCAGTTTACGTCCCCGTCAACATTATTTAGATCATTTTGAGACGTTGCTTCCGTTTTGTGGGACTTTTACCCAACATTGAGATGAAATCATATCTCAAGCCGTACCGCCCATAGCACAAAAACCGGTTCGGTTTAAGGAGCGGCTCGATTCCTGGGCAGACTTAGACCTAAGCAGTTAACCAGTATTCAAGTTCGGTCGGTTGCAGCTCTGCGCGGAAGTACTATGCAGCCTCATACATTTCTCCAAACCCCGATGGGCGGGGGGGGGGGGGGGGGGGGGGGGCTCATCCTCCTCGTGGATTTCTACAATTAACCTTTCAGCACGTGCATTCCAATATAGATACCTGTGCAAAACGTGTAGATCCGGAATACGAGCCATCTCAACAGGATGTTACCGTAAATAATAATAATAATAATAATAATAATAATAATCGGTCACCTTGAGGACTTGCTGTAATTCACCTAATATTGTATCAGATTTTTTTTTCACGATCCGGAAAGGAGTCCAAAAAGTGCAGAAGGAATCGCAAATAGTGAAGACCCTGATCAGACTGTAGGTACAGTTTGACCTGGGTCTGCACTGTTTGCTTACATCACGATAACAAGTCCGTGAAATGAAGACCCCCCTAAACCCCACTTTATATAGAGAAAAGTGGGGTTTGTGGGGGTAAACGTTATCTGCCTTATTTTTGCTTTAAACATAGATTGTGGGTACTCGTTAGAACCGCCTCATTGAGGCGGTTCTAACGAGCACCCACAATCTATGTTGAAAGCAGATATAATAATAATGTTATCATTTTTACCTAATATTTATCATTTTCTGACACCATGTTGGACGCCATTGTTTCTTACGGATATGTTTTCCTAATGGGCCTATATGTACCAATACTTAGGATCCTTACCGCAATGATTTTGACAAACTCCTTAATGCAAGAATGGACGTGTCCAAATTCAAAGATAGAAGATTCCACTTCAGACACATTGTGGAACGTGGTAGCTCATTGGTTAGTGTACTTGCCTCTGATGCTAGAGGCCCCCGGTTCGATCCCCGGCAGCGGCGATAAAATTTGGGCGTCCGAACACGCTCCATTGGCATCATTTGCAGGGGTAAATGTCATTAAGTGCACCGTCCCATGTGCAGGGAGAGTCATCCCCTATGCAGGTTAAGACCCCTACCGTAATTATATAATTACTGTGTAGGCTTTCATCCTGCAAACCTGGAGTGTATATAATGTATACCGTCTGTGCCGCCTTCTTTGGTTAAGGCGTAATGGAAGAAAGAAACAAAGAAAAAAGAACTGGGAGTATTCCAGTGGTAGATCAGTGCCATAGTTAGTGCACTTTCCTCTAATGCTAGAGGCCCCGGTTCGATCTCCGGCAGCGGTGATAAAATTTCGGTGTCCGAACACGCTTCATTGGCATCATTTGCAGGGATGAATGTCATAAAGTGCACCGTCCTTCGGAAGCCCCTTGTGCACGGAGTGTCATCCCCTGTGCAGGTTAAAGATCCCTACCGTAAACCTTGTATATGATTACCGTGTAGGCTTTCGGAGTCTTACTGTTGGTTTCCTCTGTGGTGATTCATTTATGTTGTTGTTTGTTACTTACTGTGTGTATCACTTGTGTCTTTTATTTTGGATGGCCATATGGCCATTTTGTGGGAAAGTAACTGCCCTTATGGCCTTCCTTTGTTTAGGTCTCCATTATGGTCTGGTCGCTTAATGTTTGTGTTTCTTTCCCTTTGGTGTCTTTGATGGGTGGAGTTAGTTAATTGTATCGATTCCTGATCATTTTGTTTTACTTCTACTTTTCATCTGCAAATCTGGAGTGTATACAACATATACCCTCATAACATATGACGTGGGACACAGCACAGGCGCTTGAAGTTTGGTCCATCAAACGTGCTGAAAATGTCCAAATACAAAAGCTCCAGAAGCAATTTCAAAGAAATTGCCAGGCCATTTCTTACGAAATGGCTTACTGTCACTTTTGTTTTTGGACATTATGAACTATTTATGGAAAGAACTTCAAGCTCCTGTGGACACAGCATTTCCTACAACTTGCATGCGTCCAGGGAAGAATTAGATCAGCCTGCGCACCCATATAGTCTGATCAGAGACTTCCCTATCTATCTATCTATCTTTGCAGCATGAAGGAGCATTGGACCCTTAGCGGATGCGCAGGCTGATCTGAGTCTTCATTAGGCGCATATGTCTTATTGCAGGTTTTGTCGTGCGCTGGCTCATGTCCCAATTTGCGGTTAATGGGCAAATCGAGCTCAGCTTTACGGACGGCTTACAACCGTCTCAGTGAAACAACCAAACCATATGGTGACAAAAAAAACAGTGTATGCCGGATTGAATGGCAAGATTTATTATAAAACAATCATACCGGTACAGGTAAAAACCACAAAAGTTTGGGCAAAATTTGGTTTTGTAAGACGGCGCCATGAAAACCATATAACTAAATGGGCCACAACATGAACAGATGAATTTATCTCGGAAAGGTTCAGAATCAGAAAGTTCTGTTCCCGCAAAAATTCAAAATAATTAAATTGTTTGTTTGTATTGTAGTTTAACGGGCCAGTCAACACTATTTATGTCAGTTTTAGCTGGTCAATTTACCTATCCTTCCCTGGGCAGGCTTATTCCTAAGCAGTTAACCAGTACAGTGAGGATCTGAGCCTCCACAGGCAAATGGGTGCGAGTCGGACCATCCATGCTTATAAACCCTATTGGTTTCATTGGGTGGCAGGGCTTGAGATGTCATTTCATCTCAGTGTCAGGTAAAAGTCCGACAAAATTGGAAGCAAAGTCTCTGAAATGACTTTTACAGTGTTGATGGGGATGTTAAATCTCAAATCAAACAAATTAACCAGTACAGTGCGCATTCTTTTATCTATCTTCATATACTGAGTCGGTCAAACTTGGCCATTACCTCAGTTGGGTGGTGGGCTAAATTTAGAATTTAGCAAAAAAAAAAAAAAAAACACACCCACTGGATGAGTTCTTAAAACTATTTACAATCTGCTTTCAGAGGTGTACTAAAACGCACACCTCTGGATCCCAATCTACAGTACAAGTCGCGCAGAAAAGCCGATTTTCTTTTTCACTCCGAATGTAATTTTCAAGGTACTCCAAACCACTCCGCATATTTTCATCAAAACACTCGGAATGAGGACACAAACCACTCCCAAACACTCCGCGAAATATCGAGTATACTCGGAGTTTTACAAACGACTATACAGGTAATGTTTGGTCAATAATGCCCCGGGCTAATATTCCGAATGTCGGTAGAAATACTCCGAGTGGTTCAAGTTTACATTTATTCATATTGGTCTTAAATTAATTGTTATTATTATTTTTTATTATTATTATTATTGTTACTGACAATTTTTAATTATGTCGTTTTTCCTTCCCCTATCAAAATTTCACCTTGCTAATATGCCTCGCCAACTTTCACGCAGCCTAACATGTATCATATGACCCCATCTTTTTTCATGCCGGTTGGATTTTTAATTTGCACGTGCAACTAATATACCCCAGCATGGAAACGGGACCGTTACGGTAAAATGCCTCACTTGTAATAAACAGGCATATAATGAGTACATCACGAAAACACACCTATATCATTACGACACCCTTGAACCCCACTTTTATATAGTAAAACTGGGGTTTCCGGGGGACACCTTATTTTTCTTATTTCTGCTCAAAATATAGAGTGTGGGCACTCGTTAGAACCGCCTCATAGGCTCTAAAATACAGATTGTGGGTACTCGTTAGAACCGCCTCGATGAGGCGGTTCTAACGAGTGCCCACATTCTATATTTTGAGCAGAAATAAGAAAATTTTCACAATTTTTCATCTTTAAATATTCATTTTTTCGGCGATAAAGGTGGCAATGTATTTGTAGAGGCGTGTTTGCGTAATGATAAGGTACTTGTGATATGTTCCCAAATGCAATATATTTATTTATATAATTTTTCTTTTTTTCGGTTTGATGTTCTGTTGAAGAATTCACTTCTTTCGACCAGATCGTTGTTAATGGCTGGTGGAATCCAAACTTCAAGGAGAGGAAAGGAAAAAGGAAAACATTCGATTCAGCATGCACAGCATCCGTAGCCTAGCACGTGTCCGTCAGGTGAACCGGTCCGTGAGATGAACAAATCATATAAAGCAGTGGGTTAACGAGGATTGGGGATATTCATTAATTCTCTTATTTTTAGACAGAAGCTTACATTTACAGATTTATGGATTGTAAGGATCTGCTAATTGTGGCTGTTCTTAAGAGCACCAGTAGTTTACATTTGAACTAGATTTGTAAGAACATTACGGAAGCACGCCTATTCAAATATATTGGATAATTTTACCACTAAAAATTGAATTTTTTTCAGTGTAAAAAAATGTGATATTTTTCTTATTTCTGCTCAAAATATGGATTGTGGATACACATTGATACCGCCTGATCGAGGCGGTTCTAAAGAGTACCACTGGCTATGTTATAGAGCGGAACAAAAAAATAACGTTTACTCCTGTAAACCCCAGTTTTACTATATAAAAGTGGGGTTAAAGGGGGTCAGAATTATTTAGGCGTGTTTTTGCGATGATACCGAACTCATGATGTCATCTAAAAAAAAAAAAACAAAAAAAAAAAAAAACGTTAGTTCTAGAGATAAGAAAGACGATAAGAGCTTCCCCTGCAAGAGCAATGATTTGGTCTCTCACCGCTGTTGAGCCTCACTCGGGCATGTAGACAAACAACGGCTGTCAGGTTCTATCTGGGTACTCCAGTTTTCGCCCATCTCAGATTGGCATTTTGATAGAAATAAATGAAATAATCTTTAGAGGGCCGCGAAACACTCCCACCCCTTAGCTCACAGTCTTGTTATCGTCAATACACGTTATAATATGAGAAATGACGCTATTATATATTATTTATGGTCCGTCATTCTATGTGATTTGTTGCATAAGCAGGAATACTCGTACTACAGGTACTAATCCACACTTATCTGTCACTTCTGTGACGTCACAGCCAGTCGCTAGTTTTCATACAGGTAATACTAGGAAAATGTATAGAGTTATATAGGAGTCCGTCATTTAACTAATAAAATCTTTTATTTTCATTTCTACAAGATATTATTATAACCTCGCATTTGATAGAAAAATGTATCTGCTTCATTTTGGTACCAAATTTGTTGAAATAAAATAAATTTTAAAGTGGCCCAGACTCTAATGAATGCCACTGGGGTATTTCCCTATTAAGTCTTTGTATTTTACAACAAAAATGAAAAATAGCCTTAATTCAAAGGCTCAAAAGTCATATTTGTTAAAATTTCTCCGTGCGCTATAACCTCTCACTAGAAAGATCTATCTAATATCTATATTCATGTGGTAAAAAATTTAGAAAAACAGTTTATTAAAAGTGGCCCACAGGTTGTAGAAAATAGCTATATTTGAAGTTTCGGATCACAAATGTGTAAAGATTACACAGAACCAGGGCTAGTATACACAGGATACTAGAATGAATCGCAAAAGAAGTTATCAGAATTGAAAATCGGTATCAATATGGATAATATTATTGATAGAATTAGAAAGAATATTTAACTTTAAATAAACAAATATACATCCATAATTAAAAACTTTGCACTCATAACTTATTTATTTGTTTTTGATAATTTAAAAATATTGTTTTTAATTTGCAACCTTTTGAAGCTTGTTTTAAGATTTGCTTTAATTATATTTTCGCCTAGGAAAACTACTAACTGCTTAAGTAGAAAACTTAAAGGATACGATGTATATTTCCACCATTACGAAAACACGCCTATACAAATACATTGTAAATTTCACGGCCAACTTACAACAATTTAAGAAAAAGTTCTTTCTTATTTCTGCTCTTAATTATAGATTGAATGACTCGTTGGAATGACGATGATGACTCGATAGAACAATCAAACGTATAATTTTAAGCTCAAACTTTTTTTTTTATTTTATCTCATTTCTGCTCAAAATAAAGATTGTGGGTACTTGTTAAAATCGCCTCACTGAGTCGGTTCTAACGAGTAAACAAAATCAATGTTTTTTGCAGAAATAAGACAATTATTGTTTGTGAGGATCAAATAATTTTCAGTTTTTGACGGTAAAATTTTCAATCTACATTTGAATAGGCATGTTTAGGTAATGTTTGTTAGATTTTTTTACACCAGTCCTGTAGATGCAGTGTTTTAATTCATGTGTTTAGAAAACTTTAGTGTTCTCGATAAGTTATAATTTATATAATACGATGCATATTTCCATCATTACGAAAACACGCCTATTCAAATACACTCTAAATTTCACGGTCAAAACTAGCAATTGTAAGAAAAAATATGATGTTTTTCTTATACAAATAATTTGTGGGTACGCGATAGAACTGCCACTGCGAGGTGGTTCTAACGAGTACTCACAATCTCTATTTTAGAGAAGAAATAAGAAATATGAGCACCCTGAATTTATGGTTCGTGGCTAAAAGTCATACATAAGAAGAAAGAATCTTTCGTCCGGATCGTGTTATTTTTCTCTTATGAAGTCCAAACATAGTGGTTCTTTTCTTTGTCTCATTAATTAATTTTAATCTTCTCTGGACTTTGCCGAAATAAAATATTAAATTTGGCAAAATATCTCATTTGTGCAGTCGTTTCAGAAGCTGTGTTTCTTTCCCGCACCTTCTCCCTTAAACTATAATATACGATGTTGTCATTTTTAAACAATACACAATGGTTCACCCGAAGGCTATGCTATGAAATTGACCGTTTATGTCAAAAGGTGTATGTGGGGAGGGGTGGGGGTGAGGCGTGATATACCGCGCAAGACCACGCTAGTTTTATGGATTGTTTGATTATCTTAATTGCATAGAAAAAAGTGAAGTTTATAATGACAAAGAAACCACAAACCAATTGTTTTTTTACATTGCATTTACCCTTATCCTGCTGTTCACGACAACCCCTAACATTGCAAACAGTGTAGATCCAGATCAGATTAGTTCTAAAGTAGCCATCTGATCAGGATCTCAACTGTTTGTCTACCAGTTTGTGAATTTGAACGAAAACAGTATACAATGTAGTCTGATTGGCTGATAGTAAAGATGTGACTTATTATATTGTTCTCGTTTGATCAGCCTCGTCGATGCGTTTCTACCGAGTATCCGCAATGTATGTTATGTGCAGAAATATTAAAATTAACAGGATTTTTTAATCTGAAAATTTCAATTTTAGGGTGGTAAAAGTTTTAATATAATATAATGTGGGTATAGGCTACTTTCGTTGTGTCTTGTTTAAATCTTAAAGTAAGAAAATTACGACACAAACCCACTTTCTTTATTCTGAAATGACTTAGGCTGTATCGGTGTGTATTGAAATAACGTGAGTTGCTCGCCTAGGGCGTCCGAGATATGTTTATTATCCAAAGTTTGTGAGTGTTGTGTATTAACATTTTTTTCAACCGAATTCCACAAAACGGGTTATAGCAAAAATGGGAGGCCCAGATCAGACGACACCGAGCTCGGCTTTTGTTCAGGAACTTCTTTTTGCAAAAAGTTCAGCCATTTTTTTTATTTTGTAAATACATTTAGAAAACACTTCACACCTTCACATTTTGAAATGGACTTGTGCTATATACATGTATAAGGCTGACAAATTCGGGTCGGTACAAAATGGGTTAAACTGATATGGACGACAGAGCTTTAGTTGCTTTAATTAGCACATCCCAGTGTGGTATCAGAAATTAGACTGGAATTAAAAGCCTTCTCAACACTTTTTCTTAACGCAAGACCACGTTAGTTTATGGATTGTTTGATTATCTTAATTACATAGACAAAAAAGTGGAGTTTATAATGATAAACAAACCACAAACCATTTTTTTACATTGCATTAACCCTTATCCTGCTGTTCACGACAACCCTAACTTTGCAAACAGTGTAGATCCCGATCAGATTAGTTCTGAAGAAGCCATCTGATCAGGATCTATACTATTTGTCTACCAGTTTGTGAATTTGAACGAAAACAGTATACAATGTAGTCTGATTGGCTGATAGTATAGATGTGACTTATTATATTGTTCTCGTTTGAACAGCCTCGTCGAGGCGTTTCTACCGAGTATCCGCAATGTATGTTATGTGCAGAAATATTAAAATTAACAGGAGTTTTAATCTGAAAATTTCAATTTTAGGGTGGTAAAAGTTTTAATATAATATAATATATTGTGGGTGTAGGCTACTTTCGTTGTGTCTTGTTTAAATCTTAAAGTAAGAAAATTACGACACAAACCCACTTTCTTTATTCTGAAATGACTTAGGATGTATCGGTGCGTATTGAAATAACGTGAGTTGCTCGCCTAGGGCGTCCGAGATATGTTTATTATCCAAAGTTTGTGAGTGTTGTGTATTAACTCATTTTGTACCGTATCCCACAAAACGGATTATAGCAAAAATGGGAGGCCCAGATCAGACGCCACCGAGCTCGGCTTTTGTTCGGGAACTTCTTTTTGCAAAAAGTTCAGCCATTTTTTTTATTTTTCAAATATATTTAGAAAACACTTCACACCCTCACATTAAGAAATGGACTTGTGCTGTATACATGTATAAGGCTGACAAATTCGGGTCGGTACAAAATGGGTTAAACTGATATGGACGACAGAGCTTTAGTTGCTTTAATTAGCACATCCCAGTTTGTGAGTGTTGTGCATTAACCCATTTTGTACCGAATCCCACAAAACTGGTTATAGCAAAAAGTGCAGGCCCAGATCAGACGCCATCGAGCTCGGCTTTTGTTCAGAACCTTCTTTTGCAAAAAGGTTCAGCTATTTTTTATGTTTTAAATATATTTAGAAAACACTTCACACCATCAAATTTTGAAATGGACTTGTGGTGACAAATTCCGGCCGGTGCAAAATGGGTTAATCTGATATAGACGACAGAGCTTTAGTTGCTTTAATGTGCTATCAGAAATTAGACTGGAGTTTAAAGGCCTTCTCAACACTTTTTTTGTCATGTCGAGCTTGTCAGTTTACCTTTCCCCACTTTTCTACTGAGTATACGTAAGCGATTAACTAGTATGCCGCAAATTCTTTTGTTTGAAACTGACAGCTGCCCTTTTGAAACAGTAAAAGAAAGAGAATGAATGTAGAGAAGATTTCATGATCAGTTTCCACGACAGAATCCGCCCCTGCCCATAGGGGCTTGAAGAAATATATGGGCTGCATGATGCTTCCACGCAGAGCTGAATCTGGCCCGCACACCGTAAACCGCTTAGAGGATCTAAGCCTGTCCAGGAACTGCGGTGCGAGGCGGGCCGTCCATGCTAATAAACCCTATTGGTTTCATTGGGCGACAGGGCTTGAGATGTCATTTCATCTCAATATCGGGTAAAAGTCCCACAAAATTGGAAGCAACGTCTCCAAAACGACCTTTACAGTGTTGACGGGGACGTTAAACCTCAAATCAAACAAACAAATCCACGACAGAATATAGCCGTCTCCGGCAGGTATCGAATCCGCATCCTCCTGATCACCCAATCATTCGCGCATGCGACTGAGCTATCGAGGCCGGCTTCAGAAATAAGTCAACACCCATGTAAAATTAGGTCTTCATATATGGTTATTTAAAATCAATTTTCCATAACAAAAAAAAAAAAAAAAGCCGCGACGTGATTTTAAACAATGTGGCATTGGCGACTAGCATAAACTCAGATCAGACTGCGCTTAAGCAAGTGCAGTATGATCAGAGACTTTGGTACGCTGAAGCAATGCAATTCATAGAACCGTTATTGAATCAGTAAACATGCAGGCTGATCTTGTCTTCACCTTATAAACTACCACATTATTTGAAATCCTGTGTCGAAGCTGAATTCCAAACATACGCCACCGTGTCTACTATGTTCGGATGCATAATTGTTTTACGGCGTAACAGTCCTCACTAGAGGCCAGAGCTTTATAAATGGCATGTCATTACTCTATGCTGAATTTCATTAATTAAATAAATTCTTTTATATATTGTCATCATTACGTTTCTTTTATTGTTTACCAAGGGCCACAATATAGAAAGGAACAAAATTACATGAATATACCCATGAAATATATAAAAAAAAGAAATAATATATTTATACATGTATAAACGTGATCTATTTTTATTTCCCTATAATTTTGGATTAACGGCCCGGCCATGAATATTTAATTTATATCGAGGACAAAACACCTGGTCATTCGTTAGCAAAACATGCCTTTTTTATATAAAATATCAGAATTTTTCATCTTGAAATTTTCGGTGACAAAATTTACAATGTATATCAATACTAATTTTAACAGGGCACTGGATAGAACACAGATTGGTTGTGTATTGTAACTCAAACCGATAGGTGTGAAACTGCTATTACACACCATTAACACAGGTAAACGACGCTATCTCGACTACGGTCTAAGGGAATTAACTGATGTCAATCAAATATGGGATATCGGTAATCTGAGTGACAGTTCCTGTAGTACGAGAATTCCTGGTAATGGAGTAATAAATCACAGTTTGGAGGCATTTGTAAAGTAGACCAAATCACGATTGGTGTATCTACTTTAAAGTGACTGGCCACTTGAATTGTGATTTCTTTTGCAATGATTCACAAACTGGAGCTGATCTATTTCGATTTAACAACTTTGTTAAAAGGAATCCCAGCAAATTAAGTGATTCAGGAGGATGCGGATTCTATACCTGCCAGCAGTCGGCAGCTTTCTATCGTGGAAATCAATCATTACAACTTTTCTACCGTCATTCTCTCCATTTCGCTGGCGGTCCCCGCCCATCGGGGCTTAAAGAAATGGATGGGCTGCTCAGGCTTCCACGCAGAGCTGAAACCGACCGCACACGAGTACTGGTTAACTGCTTAGAGGATCTAAGATGTCATTTCATCTCAATGTCGGGTAAAAGTCCCACAAAATTGGAAGCAAAGTCTCCAAACTGACCTATACAGTGTTAACGGGGACGTAAACCGCAAATCAAACAAACAATTCCATTACGCTGCGTCAAGGGCACTTGTCAGTTTCTGGTGAAAGAATATGCGCACTGCAGCCTATTAGTTAAACGCTGACGTAGCCTATAGGCCTGCACAGGAAGTGTTGACATCCAACACAAGAATTCCGCCGAAGGCTATGCCGCTCCTGTGGGGTAAACGCTAGGGTGGTCGCAATATTTCACAAAGTCATTGAGCCATAAAATGTAGGTCAAGCCAAATATGGATGCTTGCATTTAACTTGCTACCCCCAGACACAAGTTTGTACCAAATATTATTAATGAAGCTCTTATAGTTCTTGAGAAATAAACTTGACCATTAGGGTGAACGCTAGGGTGGTCGCAATATTTTACAAAGTCAGTGAACCATAAAATGTAGGTCAAGGTCAAATATGGATGCTTGCATTTAAGTTGCCATCCCCAGATACAAGTTTGAACCAAGTATCATTAATGAAGCTCTTATAGTTCTTGAGAAATATACTTGACCATTAGGGTGAACGCTAGGGTGGTCGCAATATTTTACAAAGTCAGTGAACCATAAAATGTAGGTCAAGGTCAAATATGGATGCTTGCATTTAAGTTGCCCTCCCCAGATACAAGTTTGAACCAAGTATCATTAATAAAGCTCTTATAGTTCTTGGGAAATATACTTGACCATTAGGGTGAACGCTAGGGTGGTCGCAAATGTTGACGCCTCTACAAACGGACGAACGAACGGAAAACCGGGCGCCTATATCGCGCCATGCTAATAGCAGGCGCGACAAAAATAACCTAAAATAGTATTGAATGGACCATCAAACTCTACTGAATACAAACAAACATACAAGGAGTGACGTTCTACACCTGCGGCTGTTCGGTCACGCTCTTCTTCGCTGAGAAAACACTCCATTTCCATTGACGTTATGGGCGTCATTTTTTAACTGATCAGTTTACCCATCAGCACTATTCCTGGGCAGTCTTTTACCGTAACGGTTAACCAG
>CAUZLF010000678.1:0-28307 GCA_963580285.1 Lucinisca nassula
TTTAGTTAATCCTTTGGTAATCCATCAGTTCTATTACCCCTTTCGGATGTACCATAAATCACCTGCGTCGAAATGTAGGTAATCTTTGGGTAAACCTCTGGTAATCTATAACTTATGACCCCTTTTTGAAGGTGTATCTGTGTCATATTTATGGTAAACGAAAGGTAACCTATTAATTATATCAGCACTTTCGGCTGTTTCGTAGCTTATCTTTGTCGAATTAATGGTAATCCTCTGGTAATCTGTATGTCCTAAGTTCCGGTTTTAGGTTAAATATCTGGTTATCTTTGGCAATCCGCCATGTATGCCATACCGTTTGCAAATAAAAATATTTGTATGCTGCATGGTTATCGTTATCCTTTGGTAATTCTTTACTTTTATCGTACTTTTCGGCTGTTTCATAGTTTACCTATGTCGAAGTTTTGATAATTGTTTGTTAGTGCATCGCATAACGCCTCTCTGTTAGGTCTTTAACAATAGTTTGGGCTAAAGTATCCGGTTATGCTTCGGTAAGCCCCCATTTGTTTCTTCACATTAGCACATTTAAAAGTGTATGTTTGTCTTATAAATGGTAAGCTGATGGTAATCCATCCATTCTATCATCACTTTTGGCTCTTCCGTAGTTCCCATGTGTCAAGTTTGGCAATCCTTTGGTAATCCTTAGGTAATCCTTTGGTGATCCTTAGGTAATCCATCACTTATTGCCTCATTTTTAGGTATATATCAATGGTTTAAGAATAATTCCTGGTAATCATTTGGTAACCGATCAATTATTCTATATGTGAAGGTAATTCATCAGTTCCAGCACCACTTTCGGCTTTTCCATACATCATCTGCTTCCAAGTTAAGCTAATCCTTTGGTAATCCATCAGCTCTATTACCCTTTTCGGATGATCCATAGATCATCTGCGTCAAAATTAAGTTAATCATTTGGTAATCCTCTGGTAATCTATAACTTATGACGCAATTTGAAGGTGTATCTGTGTCATATTAATGGTAAACGTAAGGTAAACACGTTCATCTACTGGCTCGTGCAAAAGAAGTCTCTGCATTTTTTCCTTAGCCATGCAGCTTCAATAAATATTTTCATCGTATTTTTATTCAATATAATCTACTATATTTAAATAAATACAAAGAAAACAAGAAACTAATGAAACAACTTACATAAAATTCCTAATTGCAATTGGCACACATAAAATCCATTTAAACAAATGTGCCATCAACACAATCCAAAGCGCAATTGAAAGGGCAAGACAGTAACGTTATATTTATACATTGTCTGCAGTGCCAGTGACATAAAATAAATCACATGTCATTTTGAACCAATCAGAGACCACTCCGCATTATGACGTATAAGTTGTGGGCGGAGCTCCGCATCTCTCATCCCGCATTTCGCCATCTGTCCTATACCCTACCCCTAACCCTAACCTAACCCTAACCCTAACCCTTAACCCTAACCCTAACCCTAAGCCTTGGCTGCGACACTTTGGCTGCGACACTTTTCGCATATTCTCCCTACCCTAACCCTAACCCTAACCCTATCCCTAACCCTAACCCTTAACCCTAACCCTAACCCTAAGCCTTGGCTGCGACACTTTGGCTGCGACACTTTTCGTATATTCTCCCTACCCTAACCCTAACCCTAACCCTTAACCCTAACCCTAACCCTACCAATTATTATATATATGAAGGTAATCCATCAGTTACATAATCACTTTCGGCTTTTCCATAGATCATCTGCTTCAAAATTTAGGTAATCTTTTGGTAATCCATAAGTTCTATTACCCCGTTCGATGTTCCATAGATCATCTGCGACCAAATGTAGGTAATCCTTTGGTAATCCTCTGGTAATCTATAACTTATGACCCCATTTGAAGGTGTATATATGTCATATTAATAGTAAACGTAAGGTAACTATTCAATTGTATCATCACTTTCGGCTGTTTCGTAGCTTATCTTTGTCGAATTAATGGTAATCCTCTGGTAATCTGTATGACCTAAATTCTGGTTTTAACTTAAGTATCCGGGTATCCTTGGCAATCTGCCAATTTTGCCATCCCGTTTGCAAATATAATAATCTATATGTTGCATGCCTATCATGTACCTTTGGTAATCCTTCACTTGTATCATACTTTTCGGCTGTTTCATAGTGAACCTATGTCAAAGTTTTGATAACTATTTGTTTATTCATCACATAACGATCTCTTTTAGGTCTTTAATAATAGTTTGGGCTAAAGTATCCGGTCATGCTACGGTTAACCGCCGTTTATTTATTCTCATTAGCCCATTTATTAGTGTATGTTTGTCATATAAATGGTAAGCTGACGGTAATCAATCAATTTATCATCACTTTCGGCTCTGTCGTAGTTCCAATGTGTCAAACTTTTGGTAATCCTATGGTAATCCTTAGGAAAGCCTTTGGTAATCCATCACTTATTGTCTCATTTGTAGGTATATATCAATGGTTTAAGAATAATTCCTGGTAATCATTTGGCTACCGAAGTTTTGATAATTGCTCGTGAATTCATCAAATAACGCCGCTCTTTTAGGTCTTAAATAATATTTAGGATAAAATATCAGGTTATACTTCGGTTAACCGCCGTTTAATATCTTCACATTAACACATTTAATAGTGCATGGTTGTCATATAAATGGCAAGCTGAAGGTAACCCATCAATTCTATCAACCCTTTCGGCTCTGTCGTAGTTCCAATGTGTCTGGTAATCCTTAGGTAATCGTTTGATAATCATTAGGTAATCCATCACTTATGGTCCCATTTGTAGGTACATATCAATGGTCAAGAATAATTACTGGTTATCATTTGGTTACCGACCAACTATTATATATATGATGGTAATCCATCAGTTCTAGCATTACTTTCGGCTTATGACCTAATTTGAAGGTGTATCTGTGTCATTTTTATGGTAAATAGAAGTTAACCTATCAATTCTTTCATCATTTTCGGCTCTTCCGTAGTTCCAATGTATCAAAAGTTTGGTAATCTTTGGTAATCCTAAGGTAATCTTTTGGTGATCCTTATGTAATCCATCACTTGTTCGCAGGTATATATCAATGGTTCAAGAATAATTCCTGGTTATCATTTGGTAATCCACCAATTATTCTCTCTATGAAGGTAAACAAGCAGTTCTAGCATCACTTTCAGTTTTTCCATAGATCATCTGCTTCAAAAGGTAGGACGTTCCTTAAGTAATCCATCACTTTTGGTCCCATTTAAAGGTGTAACTTTGCCATATATATGGTACACTTAAGGTAACCCATGAATTATAGAATCACTTTCGCCTGTTTCATAGGTTATTTGTGACGAATTAATTGTAATCTGAAATTATTTGTATGTTTTCAGTTCTGGTTTTGAGTATAATAGCTGCTGATCCTTGGTAATCCGCCAATTTATCCATCCCGATTGCATATGTAATACTGTATTTGTTTCATGCCCTTCGTTAACATTTGGTTATTCATCACTTTTGTCATACTTTACCGTAGGTAATCCATTACTTACGGTTCCATTCGGTTTATTTCAATGTTTTAAGAATAATTCCTGGTTATCATATTGTTACCGACCAATTATTCTATATATGAAGGTAATCCATCAGTTCTAGCATCACTTTCGGCTTTTCCATAGATCATTTGCTTCCAAATTTAGTTAATCCTTTGGTAATCCATCAGTTCTATTACCCCTTTCGGATGTACCATAAATCACCTGCGTCGAAATGTAGGTAATCTTTGGGTAAACCTCTGGTAATCTATAACTTATGACCCCTTTTTGAAGGTGTATCTGTGTCATATTTATGGTAAACGAAAGGTAACCTATTAATTATATCAGCACTTTCGGCTGTTTCGTAGCTTATCTTTGTCGAATTAATGGTAATCCTCTGGTAATCTGTATGTCCTAAGTTCCGGTTTTAGGTTAAATATCTGGTTATCTTTGGCAATCCGCCATGTATGCCATACCGTTTGCAAATAAAAATATTTGTATGCTGCATGGTTATCGTTATCCTTTGGTAATTCTTTACTTTTATCGTACTTTTCGGCTGTTTCATAGTTTACCTATGTCGAAGTTTTGATAATTGTTTGTTAGTGCATCGCATAACGCCTCTCTGTTAGGTCTTTAACAATAGTTTGGGCTAAAGTATCCGGTTATGCTTCGGTAAGCCCCCATTTGTTTCTTCACATTAGCACATTTAAAAGTGTATGTTTGTCTTATAAATGGTAAGCTGATGGTAATCCATCCATTCTATCATCACTTTTGGCTCTTCCGTAGTTCCCATGTGTCAAGTTTGGCAATCCTTTGGTAATCCTTAGGTAATCCTTTGGTGATCCTTAGGTAATCCATCACTTATTGCCTCATTTTTAGGTATATATCAATGGTTTAAGAATAATTCCTGGTAATCATTTGGTAACCGATCAATTATTCTATATGTGAAGGTAATTCATCAGTTCCAGCACCACTTTCGGCTTTTCCATACATCATCTGCTTCCAAGTTAAGCTAATCCTTTGGTAATCCATCAGCTCTATTACCCTTTTCGGATGATCCATAGATCATCTGCGTCAAAATTAAGTTAATCATTTGGTAATCCTCTGGTAATCTATAACTTATGACGCAATTTGAAGGTGTATCTGTGTCATATTAATGGTAAACGTAAGGTAAACACGTTCATCTACTGGCTCGTGCAAAAGAAGTCTCTGCATTTTTTCCTTAGCCATGCAGCTTCAATAAATATTTTCATCGTATTTTTATTCAATATAATCTACTATATTTAAATAAATACAAAGAAAACAAGAAACTAATGAAACAACTTACATAAAATTCCTAATTGCAATTGGCACACATAAAATCCATTTAAACAAATGTGCCATCAACACAATCCAAAGCGCAATTGAAAGGGCAAGACAGTAACGTTATATTTATACATTGTCTGCAGTGCCAGTGACATAAAATAAATCACATGTCATTTTGAACCAATCAGAGACCACTCCGCATTATGACGTATAAGTTGTGGGCGGAGCTCCGCATCTCTCATCCCGCATTTCGCCATCTGTCCTATACCCTACCCCTAACCCTAACCTAACCCTAACCCTAACCCTTAACCCTAACCCTAACCCTAAGCCTTGGCTGCGACACTTTGGCTGCGACACTTTTCGCATATTCTCCCTACCCTAACCCTAACCCTAACCCTATCCCTAACCCTAACCCTTAACCCTAACCCTAACCCTAAGCCTTGGCTGCGACACTTTGGCTGCGACACTTTTCGTATATTCTCCCTACCCTAACCCTAACCCTAACCCTTAACCCTAACCCTAACCCTACCAATTATTATATATATGAAGGTAATCCATCAGTTACATAATCACTTTCGGCTTTTCCATAGATCATCTGCTTCAAAATTTAGGTAATCTTTTGGTAATCCATAAGTTCTATTACCCCGTTCGATGTTCCATAGATCATCTGCGACCAAATGTAGGTAATCCTTTGGTAATCCTCTGGTAATCTATAACTTATGACCCCATTTGAAGGTGTATATATGTCATATTAATAGTAAACGTAAGGTAACTATTCAATTGTATCATCACTTTCGGCTGTTTCGTAGCTTATCTTTGTCGAATTAATGGTAATCCTCTGGTAATCTGTATGACCTAAATTCTGGTTTTAACTTAAGTATCCGGGTATCCTTGGCAATCTGCCAATTTTGCCATCCCGTTTGCAAATATAATAATCTATATGTTGCATGCCTATCATGTACCTTTGGTAATCCTTCACTTGTATCATACTTTTCGGCTGTTTCATAGTGAACCTATGTCAAAGTTTTGATAACTATTTGTTTATTCATCACATAACGATCTCTTTTAGGTCTTTAATAATAGTTTGGGCTAAAGTATCCGGTCATGCTACGGTTAACCGCCGTTTATTTATTCTCATTAGCCCATTTATTAGTGTATGTTTGTCATATAAATGGTAAGCTGACGGTAATCAATCAATTTATCATCACTTTCGGCTCTGTCGTAGTTCCAATGTGTCAAACTTTTGGTAATCCTATGGTAATCCTTAGGAAAGCCTTTGGTAATCCATCACTTATTGTCTCATTTGTAGGTATATATCAATGGTTTAAGAATAATTCCTGGTAATCATTTGGCTACCGAAGTTTTGATAATTGCTCGTGAATTCATCAAATAACGCCGCTCTTTTAGGTCTTAAATAATATTTAGGATAAAATATCAGGTTATACTTCGGTTAACCGCCGTTTAATATCTTCACATTAACACATTTAATAGTGCATGGTTGTCATATAAATGGCAAGCTGAAGGTAACCCATCAATTCTATCAACCCTTTCGGCTCTGTCGTAGTTCCAATGTGTCTGGTAATCCTTAGGTAATCGTTTGATAATCATTAGGTAATCCATCACTTATGGACCCATTTGTAGGTACATATCAATGGTCAAGAATAATTACTGGTTATCATTTGGTTACCGACCAACTATTATATATATGATGGTAATCCATCAGTTCTAGCATTACTTTCGGCTTATGACCTAATTTGAAGGTGTATCTGTGTCATTTTTATGGTAAATAGAAGTTAACCTATCAATTCTTTCATCATTTTCGGCTCTTCCGTAGTTCCAATGTATCAAAAGTTTGGTAATCTTTGGTAATCCTAAGGTAATCTTTTGGTGATCCTTATGTAATCCATCACTTGTTCGCAGGTATATATCAATGGTTCAAGAATAATTCCTGGTTATCATTTGGTAATCCACCAATTATTCTCTCTATGAAGGTAAACAAGCAGTTCTAGCATCACTTTCAGTTTTTCCATAGATCATCTGCTTCAAAAGGTAGGACGTTCCTTAAGTAATCCATCACTTTTGGTCCCATTTAAAGGTGTAACTTTGCCATATATATGGTACACTTAAGGTAACCCATGAATTATAGAATCACTTTCGCCTGTTTCATAGGTTATTTGTGACGAATTAATTGTAATCTGAAATTATTTGTATGTTTTCAGTTCTGGTTTTGAGTATAATAGCTGCTGATCCTTGGTAATCCGCCAATTTATCCATCCCGATTGCATATGTAATACTGTATTTGTTTCATGCCCTTCGTTAACATTTGGTTATTCATCACTTTTGTCATACTTTACCGTAGGTAATCCATTACTTACGGTTCCATTCGGTTTATTTCAATGTTTTAAGAATAATTCCTGGTTATCATATTGTTACCGACCAATTATTCTATATATGAAGGTAATCCATCAGTTCTAGCATCACTTTCGGCTTTTCCATAGATCATTTGCTTCCAAATTTAGTTAATCCTTTGGTAATCCATCAGTTCTATTACCCCTTTCGGATGTACCATAAATCACCTGCGTCGAAATGTAGGTAATCTTTGGGTAAACCTCTGGTAATCTATAACTTATGACCCCTTTTTGAAGGTGTATCTGTGTCATATTTATGGTAAACGAAAGGTAACCTATTAATTATATCAGCACTTTCGGCTGTTTCGTAGCTTATCTTTGTCGAATTAATGGTAATCCTCTGGTAATCTGTATGTCCTAAGTTCCGGTTTTAGGTTAAATATCTGGTTATCTTTGGCAATCCGCCATGTATGCCATACCGTTTGCAAATAAAAATATTTGTATGCTGCATGGTTATCGTTATCCTTTGGTAATTCTTTACTTTTATCGTACTTTTCGGCTGTTTCATAGTTTACCTATGTCGAAGTTTTGATAATTGTTTGTTAGTGCATCGCATAACGCCTCTCTGTTAGGTCTTTAACAATAGTTTGGGCTAAAGTATCCGGTTATGCTTCGGTAAGCCCCCATTTGTTTCTTCACATTAGCACATTTAAAAGTGTATGTTTGTCTTATAAATGGTAAGCTGATGGTAATCCATCCATTCTATCATCACTTTTGGCTCTTCCGTAGTTCCCATGTGTCAAGTTTGGCAATCCTTTGGTAATCCTTAGGTAATCCTTTGGTGATCCTTAGGTAATCCATCACTTATTGCCTCATTTTTAGGTATATATCAATGGTTTAAGAATAATTCCTGGTAATCATTTGGTAACCGATCAATTATTCTATATGTGAAGGTAATTCATCAGTTCCAGCACCACTTTCGGCTTTTCCATACATCATCTGCTTCCAAGTTAAGCTAATCCTTTGGTAATCCATCAGCTCTATTACCCTTTTCGGATGATCCATAGATCATCTGCGTCAAAATTAAGTTAATCATTTGGTAATCCTCTGGTAATCTATAACTTATGACGCAATTTGAAGGTGTATCTGTGTCATATTAATGGTAAACGTAAGGTAAACACGTTCATCTACTGGCTCGTGCAAAAGAAGTCTCTGCATTTTTTCCTTAGCCATGCAGCTTCAATAAATATTTTCATCGTATTTTTATTCAATATAATCTACTATATTTAAATAAATACAAAGAAAACAAGAAACTAATGAAACAACTTACATAAAATTCCTAATTGCAATTGGCACACATAAAATCCATTTAAACAAATGTGCCATCAACACAATCCAAAGCGCAATTGAAAGGGCAAGACAGTAACGTTATATTTATACATTGTCTGCAGTGCCAGTGACATAAAATAAATCACATGTCATTTTGAACCAATCAGAGACCACTCCGCATTATGACGTATAAGTTGTGGGCGGAGCTCCGCATCTCTCATCCCGCATTTCGCCATCTGTCCTATACCCTACCCCTAACCCTAACCTAACCCTAACCCTAACCCTTAACCCTAACCCTAACCCTAAGCCTTGGCTGCGACACTTTGGCTGCGACACTTTTCGCATATTCTCCCTACCCTAACCCTAACCCTAACCCTATCCCTAACCCTAACCCTTAACCCTAACCCTAACCCTAAGCCTTGGCTGCGACACTTTGGCTGCGACACTTTTCGTATATTCTCCCTACCCTAACCCTAACCCTAACCCTTAACCCTAACCCTAACCCTACCAATTATTATATATATGAAGGTAATCCATCAGTTACATAATCACTTTCGGCTTTTCCATAGATCATCTGCTTCAAAATTTAGGTAATCTTTTGGTAATCCATAAGTTCTATTACCCCGTTCGATGTTCCATAGATCATCTGCGTCCAAATGTAGGTAATCCTTTGGTAATCCTCTGGTAATCTATAACTTATGACCCCATTTGAAGGTATATATATGTCATATTAATAGTAAACGTAAGGTAACTATTCAATTGTATCATCACTTTCGGCTGTTTCGTAGCTTATCTTTGTCGAATTAATGGTAATCCTCTGGTAATCTGTATGTCCTAAATTCTGGTTTTAACTTAAGTATCCGGGTATCCTTGGCAATCTGCCAATTATGCCATCCCGTTTGCAAATATAATAATCTATATGTTGCATGCCTATCATGTACCTTTTGGTAATCCTTCACTTTTATCATACTTTTCGGCTGTTTCATAGTGAACCTATGTCAAAGTTTTGATAACTATTTGTTTATTCATCACATAACGCTCTCTTTTAGGTCTTTAATAATAGTTTGGGCTAAAGTATCCGGTCATGCTACGGTTAACCGCCGTTTATTTCTTCTCATTAGCCCATTTATTAGTGTATGTGTGTCATATAAATGGTAAGCTGACGGTAATCAATCAATTTATCATCACTTTCGGCTCTGTCGTAGTTCCAATGTGTCAAACTTTTGGTAATCCTATGGTAATCCTTAGGAAAGCCTTTGGTAATCCATCATTTATTGTCTCATTTGTAGGTATATAACAATGGTTTAAGAATAATTCCTGGTAATCATTTGGCTACCGAAGTTTTGATAATTGCTCGTGAATTCATCAAATAACGCCGCTCTTTTAGGTCTTAATTAATATTTAGGATAAAATATCAGGTTATACTTCGGTTAACCGCCGTTTAATATCTTCACATTAACACATTTAATAGTGCATGGTTGTCATATAAATGGCAAGCTGAAGGTAACCCATCAATTCTATCAACCCTTTCGGCTCTGTCGTAGTTCCAATGTGTCTGGTAATCCTTAGGTAATCGTTTGATAATCATTAGGTAATCCATCACTTATGGTCCCATTTGTAGGTACATATCAATGGTCAAGAATAATTACTGGTTATCATTTGGTTACCGACCAACTATTATATATATGATGGTAATCCATCAGTTCTAGCATTACTTTCGGCTTATGACCTAATTTGAAGGTGTGTCTGTGTCATTTTTATGGTAAATAGAAGTTAACCTATCAATTCTTTCATCATTTTCGGCTCTTCCGTAGTTCCAATGTATCAAAAGTTTGGTAATCTTTGGTAATCCTAAGGTAATCTTTTGGTAATCCTTATGTAATCCATCACTTGTTCGCAGGTATATATCAATGGTTCAAGAATAATTCCTGGTTATCATTTGGTAATCCACCAATTATTCTCTCTATGAAGGTAAACAAGCAGTTCTAGCATCACTTTCAGTTTTTCCATAGATCATCTGCTTCAAAAGGTAGGACGTTCCTTTAGTAATCCATCACTTTTGGTCCCATTTAAAGGTGTAACTTTGCCATATATATGGTACACTTAAGGTAACCCATGAATTATAGAATCACTTTCGCCTGTTTCATAGGTTATTTGTGACGAATTAATTGTAATCTGAAATTATTTGTATGTTTTCAGTTCTGGTTTTGAGTATAATAGCTGCTGATCCTTGGTAATCCGCCAATTTATCCATCCCGATTGCATATGTAATACTGTATTTGTTTCATGCCCTTCGTTAACATTTGGTTATTCATCACTTTTGTCATACTTTACCGTAGGTAATCCATTACTTACGGTTCCATTCGGTTTATTTCAATGTTTTAAGAATAATTCCTGGTTATCATATTGTTACCGACCAATTATTCTATATATGAAGGTAATCCATCAGTTCTAGCATCACTTTCGGCTTTTCCATAGATCATTTGCTTCCAAATTTAGTTAATCCTTTGGTAATCCATCAGTTCTATTACCCCTTTCGGATGTACCATAAATCACCTGCGTCGAAATGTAGGTAATCTTTGGGTAAACCTCTGGTAATCTATAACTTATGACCCCTTTTTGAAGGTGTATCTGTGTCATATTTATGGTAAACGAAAGGTAACCTATTAATTATATCAGCACTTTCGGCTGTTTCGTAGCTTATCTTTGTCGAATTAATGGTAATCCTCTGGTAATCTGTATGTCCTAAGTTCCGGTTTTAGGTTAAATATCTGGTTATCTTTGGCAATCCGCCATGTATGCCATACCGTTTGCAAATAAAAATATTTGTATGCTGCATGGTTATCGTTATCCTTTGGTAATTCTTTACTTTTATCGTACTTTTCGGCTGTTTCATAGTTTACCTATGTCGAAGTTTTGATAATTGTTTGTTAGTGCATCGCATAACGCCTCTCTGTTAGGTCTTTAACAATAGTTTGGGCTAAAGTATCCGGTTATGCTTCGGTAAGCCCCCATTTGTTTCTTCACATTAGCACATTTAAAAGTGTATGTTTGTCTTATAAATGGTAAGCTGATGGTAATCCATCCATTCTATCATCACTTTTGGCTCTTCCGTAGTTCCCATGTGTCAAGTTTGGCAATCCTTTGGTAATCCTTAGGTAATCCTTTGGTGATCCTTAGGTAATCCATCACTTATTGCCTCATTTTTAGGTATATATCAATGGTTTAAGAATAATTCCTGGTAATCATTTGGTAACCGATCAATTATTCTATATGTGAAGGTAATTCATCAGTTCCAGCACCACTTTCGGCTTTTCCATACATCATCTGCTTCCAAGTTAAGCTAATCCTTTGGTAATCCATCAGCTCTATTACCCTTTTCGGATGATCCATAGATCATCTGCGTCAAAATTAAGTTAATCATTTGGTAATCCTCTGGTAATCTATAACTTATGACGCAATTTGAAGGTGTATCTGTGTCATATTAATGGTAAACGTAAGGTAAACACGTTCATCTACTGGCTCGTGCAAAAGAAGTCTCTGCATTTTTTCCTTAGCCATGCAGCTTCAATAAATATTTTCATCGTATTTTTATTCAATATAATCTACTATATTTAAATAAATACAAAGAAAACAAGAAACTAATGAAACAACTTACATAAAATTCCTAATTGCAATTGGCACACATAAAATCCATTTAAACAAATGTGCCATCAACACAATCCAAAGCGCAATTGAAAGGGCAAGACAGTAACGTTATATTTATACATTGTCTGCAGTGCCAGTGACATAAAATAAATCACATGTCATTTTGAACCAATCAGAGACCACTCCGCATTATGACGTATAAGTTGTGGGCGGAGCTCCGCATCTCTCATCCCGCATTTCGCCATCTGTCCTATACCCTACCCCTAACCCTAACCTAACCCTAACCCTAACCCTTAACCCTAACCCTAACCCTAAGCCTTGGCTGCGACACTTTGGCTGCGACACTTTTCGCATATTCTCCCTACCCTAACCCTAACCCTAACCCTATCCCTAACCCTAACCCTTAACCCTAACCCTAACCCTAAGCCTTGGCTGCGACACTTTGGCTGCGACACTTTTCGTATATTCTCCCTACCCTAACCCTAACCCTAACCCTTAACCCTAACCCTAACCCTACCAATTATTATATATATGAAGGTAATCCATCAGTTACATAATCACTTTCGGCTTTTCCATAGATCATCTGCTTCAAAATTTAGGTAATCTTTTGGTAATCCATAAGTTCTATTACCCCGTTCGATGTTCCATAGATCATCTGCGACCAAATGTAGGTAATCCTTTGGTAATCCTCTGGTAATCTATAACTTATGACCCCATTTGAAGGTGTATATATGTCATATTAATAGTAAACGTAAGGTAACTATTCAATTGTATCATCACTTTCGGCTGTTTCGTAGCTTATCTTTGTCGAATTAATGGTAATCCTCTGGTAATCTGTATGACCTAAATTCTGGTTTTAACTTAAGTATCCGGGTATCCTTGGCAATCTGCCAATTTTGCCATCCCGTTTGCAAATATAATAATCTATATGTTGCATGCCTATCATGTACCTTTGGTAATCCTTCACTTGTATCATACTTTTCGGCTGTTTCATAGTGAACCTATGTCAAAGTTTTGATAACTATTTGTTTATTCATCACATAACGATCTCTTTTAGGTCTTTAATAATAGTTTGGGCTAAAGTATCCGGTCATGCTACGGTTAACCGCCGTTTATTTATTCTCATTAGCCCATTTATTAGTGTATGTTTGTCATATAAATGGTAAGCTGACGGTAATCAATCAATTTATCATCACTTTCGGCTCTGTCGTAGTTCCAATGTGTCAAACTTTTGGTAATCCTATGGTAATCCTTAGGAAAGCCTTTGGTAATCCATCACTTATTGTCTCATTTGTAGGTATATATCAATGGTTTAAGAATAATTCCTGGTAATCATTTGGCTACCGAAGTTTTGATAATTGCTCGTGAATTCATCAAATAACGCCGCTCTTTTAGGTCTTAAATAATATTTAGGATAAAATATCAGGTTATACTTCGGTTAACCGCCGTTTAATATCTTCACATTAACACATTTAATAGTGCATGGTTGTCATATAAATGGCAAGCTGAAGGTAACCCATCAATTCTATCAACCCTTTCGGCTCTGTCGTAGTTCCAATGTGTCTGGTAATCCTTAGGTAATCGTTTGATAATCATTAGGTAATCCATCACTTATGGTCCCATTTGTAGGTACATATCAATGGTCAAGAATAATTACTGGTTATCATTTGGTTACCGACCAACTATTATATATATGATGGTAATCCATCAGTTCTAGCATTACTTTCGGCTTATGACCTAATTTGAAGGTGTATCTGTGTCATTTTTATGGTAAATAGAAGTTAACCTATCAATTCTTTCATCATTTTCGGCTCTTCCGTAGTTCCAATGTATCAAAAGTTTGGTAATCTTTGGTAATCCTAAGGTAATCTTTTGGTGATCCTTATGTAATCCATCACTTGTTCGCAGGTATATATCAATGGTTCAAGAATAATTCCTGGTTATCATTTGGTAATCCACCAATTATTCTCTCTATGAAGGTAAACAAGCAGTTCTAGCATCACTTTCAGTTTTTCCATAGATCATCTGCTTCAAAAGGTAGGACGTTCCTTAAGTAATCCATCACTTTTGGTCCCATTTAAAGGTGTAACTTTGCCATATATATGGTACACTTAAGGTAACCCATGAATTATAGAATCACTTTCGCCTGTTTCATAGGTTATTTGTGACGAATTAATTGTAATCTGAAATTATTTGTATGTTTTCAGTTCTGGTTTTGAGTATAATAGCTGCTGATCCTTGGTAATCCGCCAATTTATCCATCCCGATTGCATATGTAATACTGTATTTGTTTCATGCCCTTCGTTAACATTTGGTTATTCATCACTTTTGTCATACTTTACCGTAGGTAATCCATTACTTACGGTTCCATTCGGTTTATTTCAATGTTTTAAGAATAATTCCTGGTTATCATATTGTTACCGACCAATTATTCTATATATGAAGGTAATCCATCAGTTCTAGCATCACTTTCGGCTTTTCCATAGATCATTTGCTTCCAAATTTAGTTAATCCTTTGGTAATCCATCAGTTCTATTACCCCTTTCGGATGTACCATAAATCACCTGCGTCGAAATGTAGGTAATCTTTGGGTAAACCTCTGGTAATCTATAACTTATGACCCCTTTTTGAAGGTGTATCTGTGTCATATTTATGGTAAACGAAAGGTAACCTATTAATTATATCAGCACTTTCGGCTGTTTCGTAGCTTATCTTTGTCGAATTAATGGTAATCCTCTGGTAATCTGTATGTCCTAAGTTCCGGTTTTAGGTTAAATATCTGGTTATCTTTGGCAATCCGCCATGTATGCCATACCGTTTGCAAATAAAAATATTTGTATGCTGCATGGTTATCGTTATCCTTTGGTAATTCTTTACTTTTATCGTACTTTTCGGCTGTTTCATAGTTTACCTATGTCGAAGTTTTGATAATTGTTTGTTAGTGCATCGCATAACGCCTCTCTGTTAGGTCTTTAACAATAGTTTGGGCTAAAGTATCCGGTTATGCTTCGGTAAGCCCCCATTTGTTTCTTCACATTAGCACATTTAAAAGTGTATGTTTGTCTTATAAATGGTAAGCTGATGGTAATCCATCCATTCTATCATCACTTTTGGCTCTTCCGTAGTTCCCATGTGTCAAGTTTGGCAATCCTTTGGTAATCCTTAGGTAATCCTTTGGTGATCCTTAGGTAATCCATCACTTATTGCCTCATTTTTAGGTATATATCAATGGTTTAAGAATAATTCCTGGTAATCATTTGGTAACCGATCAATTATTCTATATGTGAAGGTAATTCATCAGTTCCAGCACCACTTTCGGCTTTTCCATACATCATCTGCTTCCAAGTTAAGCTAATCCTTTGGTAATCCATCAGCTCTATTACCCTTTTCGGATGATCCATAGATCATCTGCGTCAAAATTAAGTTAATCATTTGGTAATCCTCTGGTAATCTATAACTTATGACGCAATTTGAAGGTGTATCTGTGTCATATTAATGGTAAACGTAAGGTAAACACGTTCATCTACTGGCTCGTGCAAAAGAAGTCTCTGCATTTTTTCCTTAGCCATGCAGCTTCAATAAATATTTTCATCGTATTTTTATTCAATATAATCTACTATATTTAAATAAATACAAAGAAAACAAGAAACTAATGAAACAACTTACATAAAATTCCTAATTGCAATTGGCACACATAAAATCCATTTAAACAAATGTGCCATCAACACAATCCAAAGCGCAATTGAAAGGGCAAGACAGTAACGTTATATTTATACATTGTCTGCAGTGCCAGTGACATAAAATAAATCACATGTCATTTTGAACCAATCAGAGACCACTCCGCATTATGACGTATAAGTTGTGGGCGGAGCTCCGCATCTCTCATCCCGCATTTCGCCATCTGTCCTATACCCTACCCCTAACCCTAACCTAACCCTAACCCTAACCCTTAACCCTAACCCTAACCCTAAGCCTTGGCTGCGACACTTTGGCTGCGACACTTTTCGCATATTCTCCCTACCCTAACCCTAACCCTAACCCTATCCCTAACCCTAACCCTTAACCCTAACCCTAACCCTAAGCCTTGGCTGCGACACTTTGGCTGCGACACTTTTCGTATATTCTCCCTACCCTAACCCTAACCCTAACCCTTAACCCTAACCCTAACCCTACCAATTATTATATATATGAAGGTAATCCATCAGTTACATAATCACTTTCGGCTTTTCCATAGATCATCTGCTTCAAAATTTAGGTAATCTTTTGGTAATCCATAAGTTCTATTACCCCGTTCGATGTTCCATAGATCATCTGCGACCAAATGTAGGTAATCCTTTGGTAATCCTCTGGTAATCTATAACTTATGACCCCATTTGAAGGTGTATATATGTCATATTAATAGTAAACGTAAGGTAACTATTCAATTGTATCATCACTTTCGGCTGTTTCGTAGCTTATCTTTGTCGAATTAATGGTAATCCTCTGGTAATCTGTATGACCTAAATTCTGGTTTTAACTTAAGTATCCGGGTATCCTTGGCAATCTGCCAATTTTGCCATCCCGTTTGCAAATATAATAATCTATATGTTGCATGCCTATCATGTACCTTTGGTAATCCTTCACTTGTATCATACTTTTCGGCTGTTTCATAGTGAACCTATGTCAAAGTTTTGATAACTATTTGTTTATTCATCACATAACGATCTCTTTTAGGTCTTTAATAATAGTTTGGGCTAAAGTATCCGGTCATGCTACGGTTAACCGCCGTTTATTTATTCTCATTAGCCCATTTATTAGTGTATGTTTGTCATATAAATGGTAAGCTGACGGTAATCAATCAATTTATCATCACTTTCGGCTCTGTCGTAGTTCCAATGTGTCAAACTTTTGGTAATCCTATGGTAATCCTTAGGAAAGCCTTTGGTAATCCATCACTTATTGTCTCATTTGTAGGTATATATCAATGGTTTAAGAATAATTCCTGGTAATCATTTGGCTACCGAAGTTTTGATAATTGCTCGTGAATTCATCAAATAACGCCGCTCTTTTAGGTCTTAAATAATATTTAGGATAAAATATCAGGTTATACTTCGGTTAACCGCCGTTTAATATCTTCACATTAACACATTTAATAGTGCATGGTTGTCATATAAATGGCAAGCTGAAGGTAACCCATCAATTCTATCAACCCTTTCGGCTCTGTCGTAGTTCCAATGTGTCTGGTAATCCTTAGGTAATCGTTTGATAATCATTAGGTAATCCATCACTTATGGACCCATTTGTAGGTACATATCAATGGTCAAGAATAATTACTGGTTATCATTTGGTTACCGACCAACTATTATATATATGATGGTAATCCATCAGTTCTAGCATTACTTTCGGCTTATGACCTAATTTGAAGGTGTATCTGTGTCATTTTTATGGTAAATAGAAGTTAACCTATCAATTCTTTCATCATTTTCGGCTCTTCCGTAGTTCCAATGTATCAAAAGTTTGGTAATCTTTGGTAATCCTAAGGTAATCTTTTGGTGATCCTTATGTAATCCATCACTTGTTCGCAGGTATATATCAATGGTTCAAGAATAATTCCTGGTTATCATTTGGTAATCCACCAATTATTCTCTCTATGAAGGTAAACAAGCAGTTCTAGCATCACTTTCAGTTTTTCCATAGATCATCTGCTTCAAAAGGTAGGACGTTCCTTAAGTAATCCATCACTTTTGGTCCCATTTAAAGGTGTAACTTTGCCATATATATGGTACACTTAAGGTAACCCATGAATTATAGAATCACTTTCGCCTGTTTCATAGGTTATTTGTGACGAATTAATTGTAATCTGAAATTATTTGTATGTTTTCAGTTCTGGTTTTGAGTATAATAGCTGCTGATCCTTGGTAATCCGCCAATTTATCCATCCCGATTGCATATGTAATACTGTATTTGTTTCATGCCCTTCGTTAACATTTGGTTATTCATCACTTTTGTCATACTTTACCGTAGGTAATCCATTACTTACGGTTCCATTCGGTTTATTTCAATGTTTTAAGAATAATTCCTGGTTATCATATTGTTACCGACCAATTATTCTATATATGAAGGTAATCCATCAGTTCTAGCATCACTTTCGGCTTTTCCATAGATCATTTGCTTCCAAATTTAGTTAATCCTTTGGTAATCCATCAGTTCTATTACCCCTTTCGGATGTACCATAAATCACCTGCGTCGAAATGTAGGTAATCTTTGGGTAAACCTCTGGTAATCTATAACTTATGACCCCTTTTTGAAGGTGTATCTGTGTCATATTTATGGTAAACGAAAGGTAACCTATTAATTATATCAGCACTTTCGGCTGTTTCGTAGCTTATCTTTGTCGAATTAATGGTAATCCTCTGGTAATCTGTATGTCCTAAGTTCCGGTTTTAGGTTAAATATCTGGTTATCTTTGGCAATCCGCCATGTATGCCATACCGTTTGCAAATAAAAATATTTGTATGCTGCATGGTTATCGTTATCCTTTGGTAATTCTTTACTTTTATCGTACTTTTCGGCTGTTTCATAGTTTACCTATGTCGAAGTTTTGATAATTGTTTGTTAGTGCATCGCATAACGCCTCTCTGTTAGGTCTTTAACAATAGTTTGGGCTAAAGTATCCGGTTATGCTTCGGTAAGCCCCCATTTGTTTCTTCACATTAGCACATTTAAAAGTGTATGTTTGTCTTATAAATGGTAAGCTGATGGTAATCCATCCATTCTATCATCACTTTTGGCTCTTCCGTAGTTCCCATGTGTCAAGTTTGGCAATCCTTTGGTAATCCTTAGGTAATCCTTTGGTGATCCTTAGGTAATCCATCACTTATTGCCTCATTTTTAGGTATATATCAATGGTTTAAGAATAATTCCTGGTAATCATTTGGTAACCGATCAATTATTCTATATGTGAAGGTAATTCATCAGTTCCAGCACCACTTTCGGCTTTTCCATACATCATCTGCTTCCAAGTTAAGCTAATCCTTTGGTAATCCATCAGCTCTATTACCCTTTTCGGATGATCCATAGATCATCTGCGTCAAAATTAAGTTAATCATTTGGTAATCCTCTGGTAATCTATAACTTATGACGCAATTTGAAGGTGTATCTGTGTCATATTAATGGTAAACGTAAGGTAAACACGTTCATCTACTGGCTCGTGCAAAAGAAGTCTCTGCATTTTTTCCTTAGCCATGCAGCTTCAATAAATATTTTCATCGTATTTTTATTCAATATAATCTACTATATTTAAATAAATACAAAGAAAACAAGAAACTAATGAAACAACTTACATAAAATTCCTAATTGCAATTGGCACACATAAAATCCATTTAAACAAATGTGCCATCAACACAATCCAAAGCGCAATTGAAAGGGCAAGACAGTAACGTTATATTTATACATTGTCTGCAGTGCCAGTGACATAAAATAAATCACATGTCATTTTGAACCAATCAGAGACCACTCCGCATTATGACGTATAAGTTGTGGGCGGAGCTCCGCATCTCTCATCCCGCATTTCGCCATCTGTCCTATACCCTACCCCTAACCCTAACCTAACCCTAACCCTAACCCTTAACCCTAACCCTAACCCTAAGCCTTGGCTGCGACACTTTGGCTGCGACACTTTTCGCATATTCTCCCTACCCTAACCCTAACCCTAACCCTATCCCTAACCCTAACCCTTAACCCTAACCCTAACCCTAAGCCTTGGCTGCGACACTTTGGCTGCGACACTTTTCGTATATTCTCCCTACCCTAACCCTAACCCTAACCCTTAACCCTAACCCTAACCCTACCAATTATTATATATATGAAGGTAATCCATCAGTTACATAATCACTTTCGGCTTTTCCATAGATCATCTGCTTCAAAATTTAGGTAATCTTTTGGTAATCCATAAGTTCTATTACCCCGTTCGATGTTCCATAGATCATCTGCGTCCAAATGTAGGTAATCCTTTGGTAATCCTCTGGTAATCTATAACTTATGACCCCATTTGAAGGTATATATATGTCATATTAATAGTAAACGTAAGGTAACTATTCAATTGTATCATCACTTTCGGCTGTTTCGTAGCTTATCTTTGTCGAATTAATGGTAATCCTCTGGTAATCTGTATGTCCTAAATTCTGGTTTTAACTTAAGTATCCGGGTATCCTTGGCAATCTGCCAATTATGCCATCCCGTTTGCAAATATAATAATCTATATGTTGCATGCCTATCATGTACCTTTTGGTAATCCTTCACTTTTATCATACTTTTCGGCTGTTTCATAGTGAACCTATGTCAAAGTTTTGATAACTATTTGTTTATTCATCACATAACGCTCTCTTTTAGGTCTTTAATAATAGTTTGGGCTAAAGTATCCGGTCATGCTACGGTTAACCGCCGTTTATTTCTTCTCATTAGCCCATTTATTAGTGTATGTGTGTCATATAAATGGTAAGCTGACGGTAATCAATCAATTTATCATCACTTTCGGCTCTGTCGTAGTTCCAATGTGTCAAACTTTTGGTAATCCTATGGTAATCCTTAGGAAAGCCTTTGGTAATCCATCATTTATTGTCTCATTTGTAGGTATATAACAATGGTTTAAGAATAATTCCTGGTAATCATTTGGCTACCGAAGTTTTGATAATTGCTCGTGAATTCATCAAATAACGCCGCTCTTTTAGGTCTTAATTAATATTTAGGATAAAATATCAGGTTATACTTCGGTTAACCGCCGTTTAATATCTTCACATTAACACATTTAATAGTGCATGGTTGTCATATAAATGGCAAGCTGAAGGTAACCCATCAATTCTATCAACCCTTTCGGCTCTGTCGTAGTTCCAATGTGTCTGGTAATCCTTAGGTAATCGTTTGATAATCATTAGGTAATCCATCACTTATGGTCCCATTTGTAGGTACATATCAATGGTCAAGAATAATTACTGGTTATCATTTGGTTACCGACCAACTATTATATATATGATGGTAATCCATCAGTTCTAGCATTACTTTCGGCTTATGACCTAATTTGAAGGTGTGTCTGTGTCATTTTTATGGTAAATAGAAGTTAACCTATCAATTCTTTCATCATTTTCGGCTCTTCCGTAGTTCCAATGTATCAAAAGTTTGGTAATCTTTGGTAATCCTAAGGTAATCTTTTGGTAATCCTTATGTAATCCATCACTTGTTCGCAGGTATATATCAATGGTTCAAGAATAATTCCTGGTTATCATTTGGTAATCCACCAATTATTCTCTCTATGAAGGTAAACAAGCAGTTCTAGCATCACTTTCAGTTTTTCCATAGATCATCTGCTTCAAAAGGTAGGACGTTCCTTTAGTAATCCATCACTTTTGGTCCCATTTAAAGGTGTAACTTTGCCATATATATGGTACACTTAAGGTAACCCATGAATTATAGAATCACTTTCGCCTGTTTCATAGGTTATTTGTGACGAATTAATTGTAATCTGAAATTATTTGTATGTTTTCAGTTCTGGTTTTGAGTATAATAGCTGCTGATCCTTGGTAATCCGCCAATTTATCCATCCCGATTGCATATGTAATACTGTATTTGTTTCATGCCCTTCGTTAACATTTGGTTATTCATCACTTTTGTCATACTTTACCGTAGGTAATCCATTACTTACGGTTCCATTCGGTTTATTTCAATGTTTTAAGAATAATTCCTGGTTATCATATTGTTACCGACCAATTATTCTATATATGAAGGTAATCCATCAGTTCTAGCATCACTTTCGGCTTTTCCATAGATCATTTGCTTCCAAATTTAGTTAATCCTTTGGTAATCCATCAGTTCTATTACCCCTTTCGGATGTACCATAAATCACCTGCGTCGAAATGTAGGTAATCTTTGGGTAAACCTCTGGTAATCTATAACTTATGACCCCTTTTTGAAGGTGTATCTGTGTCATATTTATGGTAAACGAAAGGTAACCTATTAATTATATCAGCACTTTCGGCTGTTTCGTAGCTTATCTTTGTCGAATTAATGGTAATCCTCTGGTAATCTGTATGTCCTAAGTTCCGGTTTTAGGTTAAATATCTGGTTATCTTTGGCAATCCGCCATGTATGCCATACCGTTTGCAAATAAAAATATTTGTATGCTGCATGGTTATCGTTATCCTTTGGTAATTCTTTACTTTTATCGTACTTTTCGGCTGTTTCATAGTTTACCTATGTCGAAGTTTTGATAATTGTTTGTTAGTGCATCGCATAACGCCTCTCTGTTAGGTCTTTAACAATAGTTTGGGCTAAAGTATCCGGTTATGCTTCGGTAAGCCCCCATTTGTTTCTTCACATTAGCACATTTAAAAGTGTATGTTTGTCTTATAAATGGTAAGCTGATGGTAATCCATCCATTCTATCATCACTTTTGGCTCTTCCGTAGTTCCCATGTGTCAAGTTTGGCAATCCTTTGGTAATCCTTAGGTAATCCTTTGGTGATCCTTAGGTAATCCATCACTTATTGCCTCATTTTTAGGTATATATCAATGGTTTAAGAATAATTCCTGGTAATCATTTGGTAACCGATCAATTATTCTATATGTGAAGGTAATTCATCAGTTCCAGCACCACTTTCGGCTTTTCCATACATCATCTGCTTCCAAGTTAAGCTAATCCTTTGGTAATCCATCAGCTCTATTACCCTTTTCGGATGATCCATAGATCATCTGCGTCAAAATTAAGTTAATCATTTGGTAATCCTCTGGTAATCTATAACTTATGACGCAATTTGAAGGTGTATCTGTGTCATATTAATGGTAAACGTAAGGTAAACACGTTCATCTACTGGCTCGTGCAAAAGAAGTCTCTGCATTTTTTCCTTAGCCATGCAGCTTCAATAAATATTTTCATCGTATTTTTATTCAATATAATCTACTATATTTAAATAAATACAAAGAAAACAAGAAACTAATGAAACAACTTACATAAAATTCCTAATTGCAATTGGCACACATAAAATCCATTTAAACAAATGTGCCATCAACACAATCCAAAGCGCAATTGAAAGGGCAAGACAGTAACGTTATATTTATACATTGTCTGCAGTGCCAGTGACATAAAATAAATCACATGTCATTTTGAACCAATCAGAGACCACTCCGCATTATGACGTATAAGTTGTGGGCGGAGCTCCGCATCTCTCATCCCGCATTTCGCCATCTGTCCTATACCCTACCCCTAACCCTAACCTAACCCTAACCCTAACCCTTAACCCTAACCCTAACCCTAAGCCTTGGCTGCGACACTTTGGCTGCGACACTTTTCGCATATTCTCCCTACCCTAACCCTAACCCTAACCCTATCCCTAACCCTAACCCTTAACCCTAACCCTAACCCTAAGCCTTGGCTGCGACACTTTGGCTGCGACACTTTTCGTATATTCTCCCTACCCTAACCCTAACCCTAACCCTTAACCCTAACCCTAACCCTACCAATTATTATATATATGAAGGTAATCCATCAGTTACATAATCACTTTCGGCTTTTCCATAGATCATCTGCTTCAAAATTTAGGTAATCTTTTGGTAATCCATAAGTTCTATTACCCCGTTCGATGTTCCATAGATCATCTGCGACCAAATGTAGGTAATCCTTTGGTAATCCTCTGGTAATCTATAACTTATGACCCCATTTGAAGGTGTATATATGTCATATTAATAGTAAACGTAAGGTAACTATTCAATTGTATCATCACTTTCGGCTGTTTCGTAGCTTATCTTTGTCGAATTAATGGTAATCCTCTGGTAATCTGTATGACCTAAATTCTGGTTTTAACTTAAGTATCCGGGTATCCTTGGCAATCTGCCAATTTTGCCATCCCGTTTGCAAATATAATAATCTATATGTTGCATGCCTATCATGTACCTTTGGTAATCCTTCACTTGTATCATACTTTTCGGCTGTTTCATAGTGAACCTATGTCAAAGTTTTGATAACTATTTGTTTATTCATCACATAACGATCTCTTTTAGGTCTTTAATAATAGTTTGGGCTAAAGTATCCGGTCATGCTACGGTTAACCGCCGTTTATTTATTCTCATTAGCCCATTTATTAGTGTATGTTTGTCATATAAATGGTAAGCTGACGGTAATCAATCAATTTATCATCACTTTCGGCTCTGTCGTAGTTCCAATGTGTCAAACTTTTGGTAATCCTATGGTAATCCTTAGGAAAGCCTTTGGTAATCCATCACTTATTGTCTCATTTGTAGGTATATATCAATGGTTTAAGAATAATTCCTGGTAATCATTTGGCTACCGAAGTTTTGATAATTGCTCGTGAATTCATCAAATAACGCCGCTCTTTTAGGTCTTAAATAATATTTAGGATAAAATATCAGGTTATACTTCGGTTAACCGCCGTTTAATATCTTCACATTAACACATTTAATAGTGCATGGTTGTCATATAAATGGCAAGCTGAAGGTAACCCATCAATTCTATCAACCCTTTCGGCTCTGTCGTAGTTCCAATGTGTCTGGTAATCCTTAGGTAATCGTTTGATAATCATTAGGTAATCCATCACTTATGGTCCCATTTGTAGGTACATATCAATGGTCAAGAATAATTACTGGTTATCATTTGGTTACCGACCAACTATTATATATATGATGGTAATCCATCAGTTCTAGCATTACTTTCGGCTTATGACCTAATTTGAAGGTGTATCTGTGTCATTTTTATGGTAAATAGAAGTTAACCTATCAATTCTTTCATCATTTTCGGCTCTTCCGTAGTTCCAATGTATCAAAAGTTTGGTAATCTTTGGTAATCCTAAGGTAATCTTTTGGTGATCCTTATGTAATCCATCACTTGTTCGCAGGTATATATCAATGGTTCAAGAATAATTCCTGGTTATCATTTGGTAATCCACCAATTATTCTCTCTATGAAGGTAAACAAGCAGTTCTAGCATCACTTTCAGTTTTTCCATAGATCATCTGCTTCAAAAGGTAGGACGTTCCTTAAGTAATCCATCACTTTTGGTCCCATTTAAAGGTGTAACTTTGCCATATATATGGTACACTTAAGGTAACCCATGAATTATAGAATCACTTTCGCCTGTTTCATAGGTTATTTGTGACGAATTAATTGTAATCTGAAATTATTTGTATGTTTTCAGTTCTGGTTTTGAGTATAATAGCTGCTGATCCTTGGTAATCCGCCAATTTATCCATCCCGATTGCATATGTAATACTGTATTTGTTTCATGCCCTTCGTTAACATTTGGTTATTCATCACTTTTGTCATACTTTACCGTAGGTAATCCATTACTTACGGTTCCATTCGGTTTATTTCAATGTTTTAAGAATAATTCCTGGTTATCATATTGTTACCGACCAATTATTCTATATATGAAGGTAATCCATCAGTTCTAGCATCACTTTCGGCTTTTCCATAGATCATTTGCTTCCAAATTTAGTTAATCCTTTGGTAATCCATCAGTTCTATTACCCCTTTCGGATGTACCATAAATCACCTGCGTCGAAATGTAGGTAATCTTTGGGTAAACCTCTGGTAATCTATAACTTATGACCCCTTTTTGAAGGTGTATCTGTGTCATATTTATGGTAAACGAAAGGTAACCTATTAATTATATCAGCACTTTCGGCTGTTTCGTAGCTTATCTTTGTCGAATTAATGGTAATCCTCTGGTAATCTGTATGTCCTAAGTTCCGGTTTTAGGTTAAATATCTGGTTATCTTTGGCAATCCGCCATGTATGCCATACCGTTTGCAAATAAAAATATTTGTATGCTGCATGGTTATCGTTATCCTTTGGTAATTCTTTACTTTTATCGTACTTTTCGGCTGTTTCATAGTTTACCTATGTCGAAGTTTTGATAATTGTTTGTTAGTGCATCGCATAACGCCTCTCTGTTAGGTCTTTAACAATAGTTTGGGCTAAAGTATCCGGTTATGCTTCGGTAAGCCCCCATTTGTTTCTTCACATTAGCACATTTAAAAGTGTATGTTTGTCTTATAAATGGTAAGCTGATGGTAATCCATCCATTCTATCATCACTTTTGGCTCTTCCGTAGTTCCCATGTGTCAAGTTTGGCAATCCTTTGGTAATCCTTAGGTAATCCTTTGGTGATCCTTAGGTAATCCATCACTTATTGCCTCATTTTTAGGTATATATCAATGGTTTAAGAATAATTCCTGGTAATCATTTGGTAACCGATCAATTATTCTATATGTGAAGGTAATTCATCAGTTCCAGCACCACTTTCGGCTTTTCCATACATCATCTGCTTCCAAGTTAAGCTAATCCTTTGGTAATCCATCAGCTCTATTACCCTTTTCGGATGATCCATAGATCATCTGCGTCAAAATTAAGTTAATCATTTGGTAATCCTCTGGTAATCTATAACTTATGACGCAATTTGAAGGTGTATCTGTGTCATATTAATGGTAAACGTAAGGTAAACACGTTCATCTACTGGCTCGTGCAAAAGAAGTCTCTGCATTTTTTCCTTAGCCATGCAGCTTCAATAAATATTTTCATCGTATTTTTATTCAATATAATCTACTATATTTAAATAAATACAAAGAAAACAAGAAACTAATGAAACAACTTACATAAAATTCCTAATTGCAATTGGCACACATAAAATCCATTTAAACAAATGTGCCATCAACACAATCCAAAGCGCAATTGAAAGGGCAAGACAGTAACGTTATATTTATACATTGTCTGCAGTGCCAGTGACATAAAATAAATCACATGTCATTTTGAACCAATCAGAGACCACTCCGCATTATGACGTATAAGTTGTGGGCGGAGCTCCGCATCTCTCATCCCGCATTTCGCCATCTGTCCTATACCCTACCCCTAACCCTAACCTAACCCTAACCCTAACCCTTAACCCTAACCCTAACCCTAAGCCTTGGCTGCGACACTTTGGCTGCGACACTTTTCGCATATTCTCCCTACCCTAACCCTAACCCTAACCCTATCCCTAACCCTAACCCTTAACCCTAACCCTAACCCTAAGCCTTGGCTGCGACACTTTGGCTGCGACACTTTTCGTATATTCTCCCTACCCTAACCCTAACCCTAACCCTTAACCCTAACCCTAACCCTACCAATTATTATATATATGAAGGTAATCCATCAGTTACATAATCACTTTCGGCTTTTCCATAGATCATCTGCTTCAAAATTTAGGTAATCTTTTGGTAATCCATAAGTTCTATTACCCCGTTCGATGTTCCATAGATCATCTGCGACCAAATGTAGGTAATCCTTTGGTAATCCTCTGGTAATCTATAACTTATGACCCCATTTGAAGGTGTATATATGTCATATTAATAGTAAACGTAAGGTAACTATTCAATTGTATCATCACTTTCGGCTGTTTCGTAGCTTATCTTTGTCGAATTAATGGTAATCCTCTGGTAATCTGTATGACCTAAATTCTGGTTTTAACTTAAGTATCCGGGTATCCTTGGCAATCTGCCAATTTTGCCATCCCGTTTGCAAATATAATAATCTATATGTTGCATGCCTATCATGTACCTTTGGTAATCCTTCACTTGTATCATACTTTTCGGCTGTTTCATAGTGAACCTATGTCAAAGTTTTGATAACTATTTGTTTATTCATCACATAACGATCTCTTTTAGGTCTTTAATAATAGTTTGGGCTAAAGTATCCGGTCATGCTACGGTTAACCGCCGTTTATTTATTCTCATTAGCCCATTTATTAGTGTATGTTTGTCATATAAATGGTAAGCTGACGGTAATCAATCAATTTATCATCACTTTCGGCTCTGTCGTAGTTCCAATGTGTCAAACTTTTGGTAATCCTATGGTAATCCTTAGGAAAGCCTTTGGTAATCCATCACTTATTGTCTCATTTGTAGGTATATATCAATGGTTTAAGAATAATTCCTGGTAATCATTTGGCTACCGAAGTTTTGATAATTGCTCGTGAATTCATCAAATAACGCCGCTCTTTTAGGTCTTAAATAATATTTAGGATAAAATATCAGGTTATACTTCGGTTAACCGCCGTTTAATATCTTCACATTAACACATTTAATAGTGCATGGTTGTCATATAAATGGCAAGCTGAAGGTAACCCATCAATTCTATCAACCCTTTCGGCTCTGTCGTAGTTCCAAT
>CAUZLF010000679.1:0-145319 GCA_963580285.1 Lucinisca nassula
CAGAAAGGTCTTGTCATAAACAATACATGTTTCAAATATATAAACTGTATGGCAACCACGTAAAACAATATGGTCAATGTTAATGTTTATTTTAAAAAAGTAGGCAAAATTTCGTGTAAATGAATAAAATGGTACCATCGCAAAATCTTTATTCCAAGCAATACACATATGGAAGCTACAAAACTTATGTTAAATGTCAAAGTTTATAAATAATAGACCAAAAGTCAAAACCATTGGTAACAACAGAAAGTTCTTTCATATCTACCGCTCTTTGAGACCAGCCCAGTCTTTGATACTGCCCTCCAATCTATTTTTTTTTTTATTTTCGTTCGTCCCCTTCTTTGGTCCTATAAGTGACCCATGCCGAATCAAATTTGTCAAGCCAGAGGAGCGTAAGATCATACCCTGTGAGCAGAAAATGCTGACCAGCGAAAACACTGACCAGCTTTTGAGTCGACGTTTTCCTTGCCACACGTGCCTAGTTGAACATAGACTCATTTTTATTTCATACTCATCACTGAAATCAACGCGTATCTGAAACAACTAAAAATGATATTTTCCATGTTGAACTTTTTCCTTCATTCGCCGGAAATTACCGAGTTGAATATCGATTTCCGTAGGAAATCGGCAGTTAAAGTTACCTGTATATTTTGAAGGTTTTTTATATTAAAATTATGAAGGAAAAAAATCTTAACTCCTCGTATCTTATTTATCCTTAACACCAGAAAAAAGTCACTGTTATCCTCATGTAAGAAAATTATTCAGTTTTTATTTGGTGCATTTCAAAGTGATGAATAATTAATTCTTATTGCTTCCATCTGCAATTTAATGTCATGCCTATATGCTCCATAGACGGCAATGTTTAAAAAAACGTTCAGATTTCCATGTTTGGTTGCCAATATTAAATAGAAATGATCTGTTTGGAATTAAGTCACTGTTATATACTGTTAGACTGTTGTTCAAAGTTTACGATGCTATAAATTTTTTTTCTACTGAAAAATGATGAATTGCTTCCCCGAGAGCTTAAAAATCGTTTATAAGCTGTTTTTCAGTACTGCATTTCATGATGCGAAAATCGCTAAGTCCACATTATATGTACCAGAAATCGTATCAAACCTGTAAAGCTTTTTTGTATTAATTTTGTAATTACTAGTAATAAACAACATGCGGATAATGTACTTGATACAGTGGTTATATATCTCGGATTTCTTTATTTTATTTTGTCTCAGTTTTGTTACATTTATGTTTTCATTATGTATGGGCGGCAAATATGTCAAAAAGGACAAAAATTGTCGAAATCATTAACTGTGAAATGGCGATTAAATGGCGATTAAAACCACCATGAAAAGTTAATTGGCAGTCTGAAGCCAGTGATTGATTGTGTTTGTTTGTATTGGAGTTTAACGGCCCAATCAACACTATTTAGGTCAGTTTTGAGCCGGTCAGTTTACCTGTCCACACTTTTCCTGAGCAAGCTTATACGTAAGCGGTTAACCAGTACAGTGCACATTCGCCTCATCGAGGGGGTTCAAACGAGCACCAACAATCTATGTTTTGTGCAGAACAAAACACTGTTTGCTATTCTGTTAATTTCTGTTAATGAGTTTCAACTCTGTCTGTCCGCACAGTTACTTTGCAAACAGTGTAGAGCATGATGCGACTGCTCAGGATGAGCCGTCTTTTCTCCAGATCTACACTGTTTGCCATTCGGTTGACCGTCAATAAAAATGGAATTGTCTAAATTCACATTACGAAATCACGCCTATACTGACAAATTTTACCACAAAAAAATGAAAATGTTTAGATAAAAATTCTGCTATTTTTCATACTTCTGTTCCAAAAATAGATTATAGGAACTCGTCAGAGCCGCCTCAGTGAGGCAGTTCTAACGAGTATCCACAATCTTTGTTTTGATCAAAAATAAGAAAAAAATAATGTATACTACTGTAAACCCCAGTTTTACTGTATAAAACTTATTTATCTTCACTGCAGCTGATTTGAGGTTTTAGAGTAACAGTCAATAAATTATGTATACCCCTATATATATAAAAGTGGGGTACACGTGGGTCAGAATTATATAGGTGTGTTATCGTGATGACGAAGTTAACAAACGTGCTTTAATTTAACAACGAGTTGGCGCGTGCCCGTCGTCCCCCATTATGTGTTACTCTTTAAAGTGTCAATCTTGTGTAACCCTTAAAGTGCCAATCATAAATTGAAGATAACAATTTGATTAAATAAATAAATAAATAAATAAAGTAACAGTCTCATCATTGTTCACTTTTTGTGATTGATTTGATAGACAATTTTTGTGGTGTCTTGATTTATGTACAGTTTTATTAACTCTTAAAGTGTAAATCATAACTAGTGCAGATGACATTTTCCAGGTTTTGAGTTGATTAATTTCGAAAACACGTCTATTGAAAAATATTGAAAATTTTACCACCAAAAAATGAAAGTATTCAGATAAAAAAATTGCTACTTTTCGTATTTTTTGCTGGAAACATAAATTGGTGGAATCGTTAGTTCCACCTCAGCGAGGCGGTTGGGGCAGATGTCCATAATAAGTTCTGTGGGGCAAATGTCCAGGTCACATTTTTAACTGGGGGGCAAATGTCCAATTTTAGATTAATTCATTGGGGGGGGGGGGGAATGTCCTGGGGGGCTAACGTCCGGAGACCTCTTTAAACAGAAATATCATGTGTACCCATATAAAGCCAATTTTTACTATATTAAAGGAGAGTTTAAGGGGGTTGGAATTACATAGGCATATTTTTATAATGTTAAGCTTAATTCTAAACTCAGTCCAGCACATACTGGGTAACAAACATTTCATGTTTATTATGTTGGTTAAAGCCCAGTTTTGTAATTGTAAAATAAATACATGTAATTAGAATAAGCAATTAAATTTTGTTAAGTCTTATTTAAAATCCTTTCAGTGAAATTGCTAAAAATTACCTTTTTATTATGTAAAAAGGCTATAAAGTGTTTATTCAGGGTGATTATATGCATTTTCTATCATGGTCAGACCGGTAAATGGTCAGAGTTTTACACCTCAGTTGGTCCAAGTTGGACTTGGACTGGTCAAAGTCAGAGTGGTCAGAGTGATTTAAGGTTTTAGGAAATTCTAAAATTGACCCAGTTTCGCAAAAATTTGCAAAATTTTATACTGTTAACCAACATTAGGTACATTTTTTGGTGGCACAACTTAATTTGAGGTTTAACATCCCTGTCAACACTGTTTATGACATTTTGAAGGCATTTCTTCCCATCACGAAAACATGCCTATATAACTTTGACCCCTTAAACCCCATTTTTAAGGGATGTACATTATCTTTATTTCTGCTCAGAAACATAGGTTGTGGGTACTCGAAGAGGCGGTTCTATAGAGTTCCGCATCCTATATTTTGAGCAGAAATAAGAAAAAATAGTCCAATATTTCAACTAAAAATTCATTTTGGGGGGGGGGCAGTAAAATGTACAAATAATTTGTATAGGAGTGTTTTCGTAATGCAATATAGTGAGACCTTTACTCAGTATTGAGATGAAATGACATATAAATTCCTGCCGTCCAATGAAAACAATAGGGTTTATATGCAAAGATGGTCCAACTCAAAATTACATGGGCAGGCTTCCACCGGAGGGGTTTATCAGTGCTCATGTGTGATTGTTAACTTAGTCAGCAGATACAAAGCAGAACTTTTTTTTATTTTCTGAAGGAGGTTTCCAAATGATTTTCAGTAAAACAGAAAACATATGCAAATTCAGTGCAGAACCCTCGTTCATGCATGGAAAAGGTAGCTAATGGAGAAAAGTAGGGTATGCATGCAAGTTTTTACATTATTATCCTTAAGTTAGCTTTTCACTTATTATTAAGCTATTTATTAACACTTTTTGTACCAAATGGAATCTTCCTCCTTATATATACCAGGAGTCAATTCCAAAATTAAGGGGTGTTAGGTTTTGTTTTCTTAAAAATTATGAAAATGGCTGAACTTTCTGCAAACAGTGTAGGCCCTGATCAGACGCCACATTCTGAATATCCGTTTTGGGGTTTCTGGTACTAAATGGGTTAAATGAAAACATGTTTAGACAAAGATATTGAAAAGTGAAGGAATTTAAAAGATAGAAAAAAGAAAAAAAATGGTATTTTCCTTTTTTTCTCAAAACAGTGATTGTGGGTACCACATCGGCAAGTATCAACACTCCTTGTCTTTAAACAGAAAAATCATGTGTACACCTGTAAAGCCGGTTTTTACTATACACTTCAGAATATAACCCCAGATTTCTCGATTTTTGCCAGTTTCTGGCTTCCCCAAGTAGATTATTTATTTAACAGTATAAGGATTACTCAGTAACACTACGGAACCCGGGAAGGGACATGGTTTTTTGTTTTATTTTATAAGTTGTGCGCACAAGATAATATCTTGTGCGGACAAGATATTATCTTGTGCGGACAACATATTATCTTGTGCAGACAAGATATTATCTTGTCCGCACAACATAATATCTTGTCCGCACAACATAATATCTTGTCCGCACAAGATATTATCTTGTGCGGACAACATATTATCTTGTGCAGACAAGATATTATCTTGTCCGCACAAGATATTAAGTTGTGCGAACAAGATATTATCTTGTCCGCACAAGATAATATCTTGTCTGCACAACATAGATCTTGTCCGCACAAGATATTATCTTGTCCGCACAAGATATTATCTTGTCCGCACAAGATAATATCTTGTCCGCACAAGATAATATGTTGTTCGAACAAGATAATATCTTGTCCGCTCAAGATATTATCTTGTTCGAACAACATAATAAAAATAAAAAATCATGTCCCTTCCCGGGTTCCGTAAGTAACTGATCCTGCAGTGATAAATTCTCATAGTTTTTGGAACCTAACACTGACCAGGTCAATGATACTACCTAAAATATTGATAGCGGCAAAAATAAATCAAAATAAATTGATCAAAGTGCAACTGACAACACTGGTGGGTCGATTGTTAAATTGTTATGTTTGACCCTTTTATTCCTACGAAAGCCTACTAGGGTCAAAATAAGATGAGAAAAATATATATTTTCTCGTACAAACGAGAAAATTTCTCGTACGAACGAGAAACTTTCTCGTACAAACGAGAAATTTTCTCGTTCAAACGAGAAAAAATCTCGTACAAACGAGAAACTTTCGCGTAGGAACGAGAAAAATTCTCGTACAGACGATAATTTTTTCTCGTTCCTACGAGAAATTTTCTCGTACAAACGAGAAAAATCTCGTACAAACGAGAAAAAATCTCGCACGAACGAGAATATTTGGTCAAGGTAATGACACAATTACTCCTAAGGCTTGTAAAGTCGATGATGGAAAACCATTATGTTGACAACCCATCATTATTATAATAACAGTTTTTGGGTCGATTGTTTTGTCAGTTGACCCAACGTTTAGCAAAGTAGTTGCTGTCCACGTGACTGTTACTGATCTGTAGAAAATCCAGGTGACGGCAATTTATAGAATAAAGCTGCGCTATTCTCATCGCTGTGATATCATTGTGTTGCGTACGAGGGTTATCTATAGAATCTGGTCAAGAATCATGTGTTAGGTTTGGCAAACAATGTAGACCCAGATTATGTGTCGCAGAACGCGATGTTTGATCAATGTCTACAGTATTTGCTTACAGTACAGATATATAAAGGTTAAACGAAATGGGGCCAGGATCATTTTTACAGTTACATTTATTTATTTTATGCTTCCCCTTAAGAAGGGAAGAAACAAAAATAAATAAAACGTTGCTTCCAATTTTGTGGAATTTTTACCCGACATTGAGATGAAATGACTATTCAAGCCCTGTCACCCAATGAAACCAAAATGCTTTATAAGCATGGACTCGCACCGCTTTGTCTAGGCTGGCTTAGATCCCCTGAGCGGTTTAGCAGTACTTGTGTGCGGCCGGTTTCTGCTCTGCGTGGAAGCATCATGCAGCCCATCTATTTCTTCAAGCCCCGATGAGCGGGGGCGAATATAAATGAATTATTAAATAAATCAAATAATGTTACAGATTCAGTATGAACAAATGCAATCTTCTATTAGGGCTTATTTATTTATTTATTTATTTATTTATTTATTGGAAATTTCTTGACACATATACACACATTGCAAAAAGCAGGTACCATCTGCGGGCCTTTAACCCTTTCAACCCTGTAGATCGGTACATATACCTTTGCAAACAGTGTAGATCCAGAAAAGACGGTCATAATGAGCCGTCTTACTAGCACGGCCACCATTTGAGGTAAAAGAGTCAATTAACTTCTACCCGTCGTAAAAAACCACATTGTTCAATACACGTGTTATGATGAGTTTCCAGATTCTTGTTATGAACAAGAAAAAATGTCGTACAAACGAGAAACTTTCTCGTACAAACGAGAATATTTCTCGTTCCTACGAGAAACTTTCGCGTACGAACGAGAAAAAATCTCGTACGAACGAGAAATTTTCTCGTTCCTACGAGAAAGTTTCTCGTTCCTATGACATTTGTTTCTTGTTCATACGAGAAATTTACCATCTTCTTAATTCAATTACCCCTTATCACCTCCTTTAAAATGGCCATTGATTCGGTGCTAGGCTTAGGAATCGGGGTCATTTGTATAATCCCTCTTTTGATACATACCTTTTTTGTTCAAACTGTTGTTTGTAGCCATTGCCTATGTGTACCTTTAACTGCCAAACTGCTGTTTGTTTGATTGAGCTGAGGTTTAACGTCCCCGTCAACACTGTAAAGGTCATTTTGGAGACGTTGCTTCCAATTTTGTGGGATTTTTACCCGATATTGAGATTAAATGACATCTCGAGCCCTGGCACCCAATGAAGCCAATAGGGCTTATAAGCATGGACGATCCGACTCGTGCGCACCGCTTGCCTGGGCAGGCTTAGATCATCTAAGCGGTTTACCATTACTCGTGTGCGGGTCGGATTCAGCTCTGCGTGGAAGCATCATGCAGCCCATATATTTCTTCAAGCCCCGATGGGCGGGGCCGAACTGCTGTTGGTAGCCATTGCTTATATGTACGTAATATCTGGCATGCGAACACTGTTTCTTGGCGGAGATACCATAGCAAAAGGAGTCTTCGTGCATATGCACCCAGCGAAGTCTACCTTAGTTATTAAACCTTAGCCTGCCAATCACAACAATTGTCGCCTGCTTTGTTGTCTGCTTGTAACTTGTTGCAAACAATGTTGAGCAAGATACTGAAACTGTAGTGGTGGTAGGAGTCCATACTGTTTGCCGGTATGCTTTGTTTTACGTACTCGTCATCTTTGAAGACACTGCTTTCATTTTGTGGGACCGTGACCAGACACTGAGATGAAATGACCTGTCAAGCTCTACCGCCAAAAGGAACCGCTAGGCTTTTCGTTTGAATTGAGGCTTAACGTCCCCGTCAACAATAGTAAGGTCATTTGGAAGACGTTTCCAGTTTTGTGGGACTTTTACCCGACATTGACATAAAATGAATTCTCAAGCCCTGTAGCCCATGGAAACCAATATGTTTATTGAATAGACGGTCCAACTCGCAACGTGCACCCTAAACTATTTCACCAAACTCCGATGGGCGGGGCCCACCGCTAGGACGGTCCGACTCGCACCAAAAAAGTTTGCAAGATGAACCAGCAGACGACATTTTCACATGAAGTTTATCATGTCATCTTAACTGTCAAACATGGGCCAAGTAACATCCATATACCGCAGAGAAAATTTCTCATTACTGCGAAAAATATTCTCGTTCGTACGAGATTTTTTTCTCGTACGTACGAGATTTTTTTTCGTTTGTACGAGAAAGTTTCTCGTTCGAACGAGATTTTTTCTCGTACGTACGACATTTTGTCTTGTCATAACACCAACACGGGTATTGATTAACGTGGCGTTTTACAACGGGTAGAAGTTAATTGACTCTTTCACCTCTGAGTTTCTGCGGTGAATTCTTCCATCTTTGTACATGTATTTGGAATCGTCCATACTTGTATATAGGAGGTTGAGATGAGACCAATAGCAGGATAGCAACTGGTGTTCGTGCTGGTAAGACGGCTCATTATGAGCGTCTTATCTGGATCTACACTGTTTGCAAAAGTATCTGTACTGATATACAGGGTTGAAAGGGTTAAAGGTCGGTAGATGTAATGAAAGCATGCGTACGTGTGTATATGTTTCAAGAAATTTCTAATAATAAATAAATAAATAAATAAATAAATAAACAAATAAATAAATGTGATGACAGCATATGTACCAGCCCTTTGTTGAATCTAAAATAGAAAATTGCATTTGTTCATACTGAATCTACAACGTTATTTATTTATTTATTTATTTATTTTTGTTTGTATGAGCATAAAATAAATAACTGCAGAAGAGCCGATAGCTCAAGTTTCATATTGATCACTAGCGGCAGGGTCAGTTTTATCCACAGCAACTTAATTTTTTATAACCAAAGCATTGACAGCACTGGTGGGACGATTGTTCTTTTTTTTGTTGTTTTTTTTTAAGGGTAGGCTGGACAAATGATCATGACCCATTTCGTTAAACCCTTAAATTCCTGTACTGTAAGCAAAAAGTGTAGACATTGATGAGACATCGCGTTCTTCGACACATATTCTGGGTCTACATTGTTTGCCAAACCTGACACATGATTCCAGTCCAGATTCTATAGATAACCCTCGTACGCAACACAATGATATCACAGCGATAAGAATATCGCAGCTATTTTCTATAAATTACCATTTTCTACAGATCAGTAATAGTCACGTGGACAGCAACTACTTCTGACAAATCAATCGAACCAATCACTGTTATTATAATAATGATGAGTTATCTACAAAATGGTTTTCCATCATTGACTTTACAAGCCTTAAGAGTAATTGAGTCATTACTTTGACCAAATATTCTCGTTCGTACGAGATTTTTTTCTCGTTTGTACGAGAAAATGTCTCGTTTGTACGCGAAAATTTCTCGTTTGTACGACAATATTTCTCGTTTGTACGAGAAAATTTCTCGAACGTACGAGAATATTTCTCGTTTGTACGAGAAAATTTCTCGTAGGAACGAGAACAAAATCTCGTTCGTACGAGAATTTTTCTCGTTCCTACGCGAAAGTTTCTCGTTCGTACGAGATTTTTTCTCGTTTGAACGAGAAAGTTTCTCGTTTGTACGCGAAAATTTCTCGTTTGTACGAAAATATTTCTCGTTTGTACGAGAAAGTTTCTCGTTTGTACGAGAAAATATATTTTTTTTTCTCAACTTATTTTGACCCTAGTAGGCTTTCGTATATTCCAGAATTTTACGTATTAAAACAGTGTCGACCCTGATCTGGGTATTCACTGTTTGCCCAACATAATGCTTGATTCCAGTCCAGATTCTATATATAATCCTTTAATGCAACACTCGGACCTCACAGCAATAAGAACAGCGCAGCTAATTTTTATAAAAAACAAGAGGACCAAGATGGTCCTATATCGCTCATCTGAGCTAACAGATTCAAAGTTTCAGGAGGTGCCAACCTTTACTGAAGGATTTATGGGAGGACAAGGTGATGACACGGTAAGCATTTTCTGCAAATCAAGTAGAATGTAACTCTATGATAAAAAGGCTGACCTCACCGGTTTTCAAACTCATTCAATATAAAAAATGGGCCGACTTGGCCGGTTTTCGAACTCATCCGAGATTTTATCCCCAGCCAAATTACATATAAGTTTCAGAAAGATCCGATCAAAACTGAAGGAGCTACGGTGATGACAAGGTCACAAATAGGCATTTTCAGCAATCAAAGGGATATAACTCTATAATAAATGGGTCGACTTGGTCAGTTTTCAAACTCATCCGAGTTTTTATCGCCAGCCACCTTACATATAAGTTTCAGAAAGATCTGATCAAAACTGAAGGGGCAACGGTGATGACAAGGTCAAAAATCGGCATTTTCAGCAATCAAAGGGACGTACCTCTACGATAAATGGGACGACTTGGCCGGTATTTGAACTCAACTGAGTGTTAATACCCAGCCACATTACATATAAGTTTCAGAAAGATCCGATCAAAACTGAAGGAGCTACGGTGATGCCAAGGTCATAAATAGGCATTTTCAGCAATCAAAGGGACATAACTCTGATAACTGGACCGACTTGGTCAGTTTTCAAACTCATCCGAGTCTTTATCTCCAGCCACCTTACATATAAGTTTCAGAAAGATCTGATCAAAACTGAAGGGGCTACGGTGATGACAAGGTAAAACATCGGCATTTTCAGAAATCAAAGGGACGTAACTCTACGATAAATGGGACGACTTGGCCGGTATTTGAACTCATCCGAGGTTTTATCCCCAGCCACCTTACATATAAGTTTCAGAAAGATCCGATCAAAACTGAAGGAGCTACGGTGATGACAAGGTCACAAATAGGCATTTTCAGCAATCAAAGGGATATAACTCTATAATAAATGGGTCGACTTAGTCAGTTTTCAAACTCATCCGAGTTTTTATCGCCAGCCACCTTACATATAAGTTTCAGAAAGTTCTGATCAAAACTGAAGGGGCTACGGTGATGACAAGGTCAAAAATCGGCATTTTCAGCAATCAAAGGGACGTACCTCTACGATAAATGGGACGACTTGGCCGGTATTTGAACTCAACTGAGTGTTAATACCCAGCCACATTACATATAAGTTTCAGAAAGATCCGATCAAAACTGAAGAAGCTACGGTGATGCCAAGGTCATAAATAGGCATTTTCAGCAATCAAAGGGACATAACTCTGATAACTGGACCGACTTGGTCAGTTTTCAAACTCATCCGAGTTTTTATCTCCAGCCACCTTACATATAAGTTTCAGAAAGATCTGATCAAAACTGAAGGGGCTACGGTGATGACAAGGTAAAACATCGGCATTTTCAGAAATCAAAGGGACGTAACTCTACGATAAATGGGACGACTTGGCCGGTATTTGAACTCATCCGAGGTTTTATCCCCAGCCACCTTACATATAAGTTTCAGAAAGATCCGATCAAAACTGAATGGGCTACCGTGATGACAAGGTCAAAAATCAGAATTTTCAGAAATCAAAGGGACGTAACTCTATGATAAATGGGTCGACTTGGCCGGTTTTCGAACTCATCCGAGTTTTTATGCCTAGCCACCTTACATATAAGTTTCAGAAAAATCTGATCAAAACTGAAGGGGCTACGGTGATGACAAGGTCAAAAATCTCCATTTTCAGCAATTAAAGGGACGTCACTCTATGACAAATGGGCCGATTTGGCCGGTTTTCGAACTCACCCGAGGTTTTATCCCCAGCCACCTTACGTTTAAGTTTCAGAAAGATTCGATCAAATCTGAAGGGGCTACGGTGATGACAAGGTCAAAAATCTGTGACGGCCCATTTATCATAGAGTTACGTCCCTTTGCTTGCTGAAAATGCAGATATTTGACCTTGTCATCACAGTAGTCCCTTCAGTTTTGATCGGATCTTTCTGAAACTTAAATGTAAGTTGGCTGGGGATAAAACCTCAGATGAGTTCGAAAACCGGCCAAGTCGGCCCATTTATCATAGAGTTATGTCCCTTTGATTGCTGAAAATGCTGATTTTGTACTTTGTCATCACCGTAGCCCCTTCAGTTTTGATCAGATCTTTCTGAAACTTATATGTAAGGTGGCTGGGGATAAAAACTCGGATGAGTTCGAAAACCGGCCAAGTCTGCCCATTCAAAAACCTGCACGGGACACTCCGCACCGACCTGTTCTATAGCTACCAAGTATCATTAAAATATTTCATACGGTTGATGAGTTATGCTCCGGAAACGAAAATGAAGTAAAAATATGGCTCTGGACAGCTAATTTGAAAAGGAGGACAAACGGAGTTGTCATTCTTGCACCGGACACTCCACACTGACCTGTTCTGTAATCCTACCATGTATTATTAAAATATTTCAAACGGTTGCGGAATTATGCTCCGGAAACGAAAATTAAGTAAAAATGTGGATCAGGAGAGACAATTCGACGAAAAAGAAGACAAATTCTTGCACGGGACATTCCGCACTGACCTGTTCTTTTATCCTACCAAGTATCATTAAAATATTTCAAACGGTTGCGGAGTAATGCTCCAGAAACGAATTGTTGACGCCCGCCCGCCGACGTACTTCATCATTTAAATTAATAACCAGAGTGTTCCATTGGTAAACCTGGTTAAAATACTGAATCTGAGCCATCCAGGACAAAGGTCAGTAAATAACCTTGACCTTTGGAATTGATAAGCTTCCATTCGGCTGATTCTGCCGTGCTTTATTAGCTCGCCTGTCACGTAGTGACAAGGTGAGCTTTTGTTATCACATTTTGTCCGTCGATCACTGTCAGTGCAATTGTTGTTGTTGTTGATTTGAGTTTTTTCGTCCCCGTCAACACTGTAAAGGTCATTTTGGAGACGTTGCTTCCAATTTTGTGGGACTTTTACCCGACATCGAGGTGAAATGACATCTCAAGCCCTGTCGCCCAATGAAACCAATAGGGTTTATAAGCATGGACGGTCCGACTCGAGCGCACCGCTTTGCCTGGGCAGGCTTAGATCCTCTAAGCGGTTTACCAGTACTCGTGTGTGGGTCGGATTCAGCTCTGCGTGGAAGCATCATGCAGCCCATATATTTCTTCAAGCCCCGATGGGCGGGGGCCGGTCAGTGTAATTGAGTTTGCTGTTGATTCCGACCAGTAAAACTGAGAATTTTAGCAAATTTCGGCAAAATGAAATGGACCGTGAAGTAAGAATCGGCCCAGAACGGCATATTATTTGTTTTTCCCTGCATTGTAGGTTTACAGTGCCAGTATTGTTTCAATATTTGTTCTTTACTCACTGTAAACGAGAAGGGCTCTACCGGATACAATCCACTGAGGCCCCACAGGGAATTTTCAAAATGGTCGCGATTTTTTTTCGCAAATTAGCATTCATATCGCGAAAACAGCATTCCCATTTTTCGGCCCTCCATTCACAAAGAAATGCGAAATTGCGACAGATGGACACCCCTGAATTCATTTCATGATCCAGCAAGGAGTCCAAATGGTGTAGACGGAATCGCAAACAGTGTAGACCCAGATCAGACTGCAGTCTGATCTAGGTCTGCACTGTTTGCTTAGGCCTATCAGTCTCAATATTTAGAACAATTACGGTATTCAACCTCATGGAGAAAAGTCCCATATTTTTAACCCATAAGATGGCAATTGCAACAATTGTCTTCTGCTTTGATGTCTGTTGGTAACTTTAAAAGTCATTTTTTGCAAACACTGTGGACCGAGATCAGACTGCTCCTCTAGGAGCACTCTGATCATGGTCCACACTGTTTGACTTTAAGCACAAATATCTGAAGTTTGCAAGAATAGGCAACAGACAACATAAGCAGACGACAGTTTGAGATACAGTTTTTCGTGGCATCTTAAGGGCTAGTACATTAAAATATAATGTGGAATAAATTTCCTCAATTCAGATTTTTTTTATTTATCAAACAAAGCAATATAATGACCAAGACGGATATGAAAACCTAGCTGTTTTTGTTAATTATAAGTACTTTTTTTAAATAAAATTTCCTTATTTTAACCCATTTAGTACCAGAACCTCCAAAACGGGTACCCTGACAAACAGTGCAGGCCCAGATCAGACACCACAGAACACGGCGTCTGATCAGGGCCTACACTGTTTACCCAAAGTTTAGCCATATTCCTAACAAATTTTGAAGAAAACACAACCTGACACCCCAAAACTTCGAAATGGACTCCTGCCAAAAATACAGGGGGAAAATTCCATTTGGTACAAAAAGGGTTAAGATAAATGCATAGAAGTAGTTTGTCTCAAGTTATACTTCACTTGAAAATATTTAGAGAACTAACAAGCACTTTCCTCTGATACTTGAAAATATTTAGTGCACTAACAAGCACTTTCCTCTGATACTTGAAAATATTTAGTGCACTAACAAGCACTTTCCTCTGATACTTGAAAATGCTCTATTACAAATAACAAAGTTTAACTACACCAGACCCTCAGATTTTCTTCTGGTACTCCAATTTTTGCCCATCTCTGATTAATGACTAGTTCAAAATAAGTTTTTTTTGTTTGATTTAAGGTTTAACGCCCCCGACAACACTGGATAAGTCATTTTGGAAACGTTGCTTCCAATTTTGTGGGACTTTTACCCGACACTGAGCCCTTCCGCTGATTCAAGAAGGGCAGTTGTCAGTTTCTTGAAAGGCATAAATGTCATTCTTCAATTATCCCCATTATAAGTCAATGGAAACTCTTAACTTGCCATAGCAAACAAACCAAAGAGCCAAATTTCATACACCAGAGTTCAGGTGGGCACTGCCTAATGGAAGCCATGTATTTTAACATGATATGATTTTAATCTACCAATTATAAAGTCTCCCACACAAACCCCACACCCAAATGAGCACTCATGTGGACTGTATCTGAAATATTAGGTGTTTTTTTAAAGTAGAGAGGGTGGGGCATGAACCCAATGGAGCCCTGGTTGGTGTCACTTAATGCGTCTTATCAAAAGGAACAGAGACATTATGGTTTAGCGGAGGTGATTTGTATGGCTCCTGAGATGTAAGGCCTTTTAAGCAGTGGAGTCATTTGGGCATGGCGAATCCCAGAAAAGCCCAAGATTGTTGTCACTGAATGCTGAACGGATTCTGAGATATGAGGCCCTTTTATGAAGTGGGTGGGGGAGAAATAGCCCTTGCGGAAATGTGTTTAATAACAATGAACAAGAATATATGTGATTATGGGGTGGGAATTTGAATGGTTTCTGAGGTATATGGCCTATTATGAAGTGGGATCTTATCATAAGGAACAAGAATATATATGGTTAAGGGGTGGGGAAATGAATGGTTTCTGAGATATATGGCTTTTAATGAAGTAAAGGTGTGGGGCATGACCCTTGGCACCCCTGGGGGACCCCCATGCTGGTGTCACTGATTGCGTCCTATCATAAGGAACAAAATATATATGGTTTAGGGGCAGGGCTCTGAACCGTTTTTTTTTTTCAGATATATGGTCTTTTGTGAAGTTGAGGGGTGGAGCATGGCCCCGGCACATCCTGGGGGAACCCCAGTTTGGTGTCACTGAGTGCGTCTTATCATAAGGAACAGGAATATATATGGTTTAGGGGTGGGGATCTGAATTGTTTCTGGGAAAATGGCATTTTATGAAGTGGACGGGGTGGGGCTTGTCCCCGGCACATAGGGGGGACCCCCAGGTTGGAGTCACTTAATGCATCTTATCATAAGGAACAAGAATATATATGGTTTAGGGGTGGGGATCTGTAAGGTTTCTGGAATATTTGGCCTTTTATGGAGTGAAGGGGATTGGGCATGGCCCCTGCACATCCCGGGTGTCCCCCAGGTTGGTGTCACTGAATGCAACTTAGCATAAGGAACGAAAATATATATGGTTTTGTGGTGGGGATCTGTAAGGTTTCTGGGATATTGGACCTTTTAAGAAATGGAGGGGTGGGGAAATGGCCCCGGCACATCCCGGGGGACCCCCAGGTTATCATAAGGAACAAGAATATATATGATTTAGGGGTGGGGATCTGAATGGTTTCTGAGATAAATGACATTTTATGAAGTGAAGGGGTAGGACATGTCCCCGGCACATTCGGGGGACACCCAGGTTAGTGTCACTTAATGCATCTTATCATAAGGAACAAGAATATATATAGTTTAGGGTCGGGGATCTGTACGGTTTCTGAGATATAAGGCATTTTATTAAGTGGAGGGGGCGGGGCATGGCTCCGGCACAACCTACGGGACCCCCAGGTTGACATAAAAGCATATGGCTGAGAGTTTACTCAAGAAACACTTCTATGAAAGTTTTGTCAAAATATCTGCAAAGGCTTGGCAGTTAATGCCATTTTTTCAATTTTCCCCATAACAACCAAATAAAAGAGCTAAATTTCATAAAAACACCTGTTAAGGCAAATATAGTGAACTATTTCCATAAACCCTCAGCCTCATAGAGCATACGGTTTCTGAGGAGATGATTTTAGCTCACCTGTCACGTAGTGACGAGGTGAGCTTTTGGGATCACTTTTTGTCCGTCGTCCGTCGTGCGTGTGTACGTGTGGGCGTGTGTGCGTGCGTAAACTTTTTCTTCAAGTGACATCTCCTCCTAAACCAGTGATCAGATTTGAACCAAACTTCACAGGAATGATCCTTAGGTGGTCCTCTTTCAAAGTTGTTCAAATGCTTCTGGTCCATTGCACATCTAGGTCACAGGAGCTAAAAATAGGTTTTTAAAATGAAAACTTTAAAAATCTTCTTCTCTGAAATCGAAAGGCCCAGGTCTTCGATATTTGGTATGAAGCTTCATCTAGTGGACCTCTACCAAGATTGTTCAAATTATGGCCCTTGGGCCAGAAATGCCCCCGCCCCGTGGGCCTTTGGGTTTACATAGGCTTATAAAGGGGAAATCTTTAAAAATCTTCTTCTCTGAAACCACAAGGCCCAGGTGTTTGATATTTGGTGTGAAGCTTCACCTAGTGGACCTCTACCAAGATTGTTCAAATTATAGCCCTAGGGTCAAAAATGCCCCCGCCCCGAGGGCCTTTGGTTTTACATAGGCTTATAGAGGGAAAATCTTTAAAAATCTTCTTCTCTGAAACCACAAGGCTCAGAACTTTGATATTTGGTGTTAAGCTTCATCTAGTGGACCTCTACCAAGTTTGTTCAAATTATAGCCCTTGGGCTAAAAATGCCCCCACCCCCGGGGCCTTTGGTTTTACATAGGCTTATATAGGGAAAATCTTTAAAATCTTCTTCTCTGAAACCGCATAGCCCAGGTCTTTGATATTTGGTGTGACGCTTCACCTAGTGGACCTCTACCAAGATTTTCAAATTAAAGCCTTGGGGCCAAAAATGCCCCCGCACCGAGGGCCTTTGGGTTTACATAGGCTTATATAGGGAAAATCTTTAAAAATCTTCTTCTCTGAAACCACAAGGCCCAGGTGTTTGATATTTGGTGTGGAGCTTCACCTAGTGGACCTCTACCAAGATTGTTCAAATTATAGCCCTAGGGTCAAAAATCCCCCCGCCCTGGGGGCCTTTGGTTTTACATAGGGTTATACAGGGAAAATCTTTAAAAATCTTCTTCTCTGAAACCGCAAGGCTCAGATCTTTGATATTTGGTGTGAAGCTTCATCTAGTGAACCTCTACCAAGATTGTTCAAATTATAGCCATGGGGCGAAAAATGCCCCCATCGCCGGGGCCCTTTGGTTTTGCATAGGCTTATATAGGAAACATATTTAAAAATCTTCATCTCTGAAACCACAATGCTCAGGTCTTTGATATTTGGTATGAAGCTTCACCTAGTATAGCCCTTGGGTCAAGAATGTACTAGAGACACTGATTCTCAGGTGAGCGATTCAGGGCCCTCTGGGCCCTCTTGTTTTAAGTATTTTTTTTTCTATTTTTTTTTCATTTTGGTTTCCATGGCAACCAGTACAAATGAGCAGTAGGCCTAAAATCATATGGCAGATAGTAGATAGCCTAACGAACACTTCTATGACAGTTTTGTCAAAATATCTGCAGAGGCTTGGCAGTAAATGCCATTTTTCAATTTTCCACATAATAAGTCGATGGAAACTCTAAGCTGCCATAGCAACCAAACTAATGAGCCGAATTTCATAAAAAAAAAAAACACAAAACTTTCAATCCCCCAACCCAAGGATGCTACAGATGAAATTTGGGCCCAATCGGCCTAGCGGCTTCGGAGGAGATGCCGTTTGAAAGTGTTGACGTCACACGACATACGACGACGCATACGACGACGGACAGCAGCCTATCCTAAAAGCTCCCCGGCTCTGGTGAGCTAAAAAATGACCTAAAATCCTACTTTTGGACCTCCGGTGACCTCTAGTCGTGACCCCCCGGGGGGGGGGGGGGCTAATTTGTTACATCACAGTATTCTACTCTTCATTGGAAGCCTCCGGTGTAGTGGGTATAGTACTCTGACTTTGTAAACCAGGGGTCGCAGGATCGATTCTGGGCGTCTCCAGACTTTCGGATGAGTCTTTAAACCTAGGCCCCGTCTCCGTATGACTTAGCTGTTGGTGATACGTAAAACTCACTCACTCACTCACTCTACTCTTCATTACGTTCGAATTGATATCCAACATAGACTATGTTTAAGCAAAATCGCCTCTCACCCACTCAGGAAGAGTTTTGACCCCTTGTCTCCCCCCGCCCCTAGGAGGAATGGTGTGACATTACAGACGAACATACGGGTGGACGGTCGACGGACGGGGTTATCACAGGATCCCCGCTTTTTTCATCGACAAGCGCGGGGATTATGAACCATGGAATGAAGTTCAAAGTAAAATATGGCTGCTTGCATTAAGATGCAAGTGTGTACCAAGAGTCATTTAATAATAAAGCCTTTAAAGTTCTTGAGAAATGGACTTGTCCGTTATGGTGAACACTAAGGTGGATTGAAAATGTTGACGGCTTGACAAACGGACGAAAAGACATATGGTTGGATGAACGGTCAGACTCCTTTATTGTACCATGCCTAAAGCAAACACTAAACAACAACAACAAACAAGAGGCCCATGGGCCACTACCCCACCAAAGGTCATGTGGTTTTACCATATGCGGGCAAGGTGTCCATCTTGTTCATGTGACTACGATCCCTTGACTAACTTTTCATTGCCTCATCCCATAGAGGCTCTTCATGTAATTTGGTTTCAATCAGCCTAGCAGTTTTAGTGGAGAAGAAGATAAAAATATCGCATCGATGTCATCCAGGGCAAAGGTCAGCAAATGACCTTGACCTTTGGAATTAATATTCTTATATATTCATCTGATTGCAAATATCAATTCTGATGCAACAGGCTGCAATCAGAAAAACCACTGGTTTGCCATTTTTACCATACAAATGTCTCAGTTACCGAATTTGGCCTTGACGTAAAACATGTCAAGGTCAATTTGAACAAATTTTGGTGGAACCAAAGTCCCTAATCCTATATACCAAGTCTGAAGGTCACTTGTCACTGGGTTCTGAAGGAGAATAGTTCAATGTTTTTTTTTTTTACCAAAAATTGGCATGGTGACCATAATAGTTATGCGACCCAGTTCTTATGAACAAACTTTCGTTCCCCCTTCCCATAGAGGCACTAAATGTAATTTGGTTTGAATCAACCAAGCAGTTTAAGTGGAGGAGAAGATAAAAAAAAAATACTGAATCTGAGCCATCCAGGACAAATGTCAGTTAATGACCTTGAACTTTGCAATCAATGAACTTACATTTAGCTGATTGCAAACATCATTTCTGATGCTACAGGCTGCCATGCAATCAGAAAAAAAAATCCACTGTTCTGCCTTTTTTCCATACAAATATCTAAATGACAAAATTTGACTTTAACGTAAAACAGGCCAAGGTCAACCAAAGGTCATCATTTGAACAAACTTGGATAGGGACCGTGTGCCCGATAATGCATACCAAGGTCATAGGCCGTTTGGTTCCTGAAAAGATTTTAAAGGCTTTTACCATATATGGGCAGTGCGGCCATACTGGTTATGTGACCCAGTCCTTACAAATACATTTTCGTTCTCCCCTTCCCATAGAGGTTCCACATGTAATTTGTTTTCAACCAACCCTGCAGTTTAAGTGAAGAAGAAGAAGATAGAAATACTTAATCTGAAACATACGGGACAATTGGGATCATCATGCCTCATGTCAAATCAAGGGACCTTACCTGTACTGGCAGTTTTTTTCAGCTCCGAAAATCCCGAAAAAATTAAAACAACCTCAAAATGACCCAATTTGTTTTTATTTGATTTTCTCACATTCAATATTGGAGGAAAGAAAAATCATTTTTCTACTTACATTTTCAGTCCCATGTTTCATTGCATAATGAATGTTTTAATGACTGTAGTTTAAAATCAGATACTGTCGCGTATTTTTACTAGTTTACTAATTAAATTCCTTAGACATTGGGTCCACTTGACCAATCTTAATTTGATGAAATATATATAAAATATATTCAAATTAACGGTAAGATATTGAAATTTTATAATCTTAAACCACATTTTCGCTATCTAGCGTAGTCATGCTAAAATTCATGACAGAGAAAAATGTTCCCTATTAACTTCTATATATTTTGTCGCGTAATTTTAATCGGACACAGGTAATTTAGTGGATAACAATTGTCCCACATGTAGTAAATTACCTTGACCTTTGGAATTGATAAACTTGGATTCAGCTGATTGCAAATATCATATCTGATGCCACAAGCTACCATGCAATCAGAAAATCCACTATTTTGCCTTTTTTCCATACAGATGCCGAAGTGACCAAATTTGACCTTGCTGCAAAACAGGTCAAGGTCAAACAAATGTCATCATTTGAACAAACTTCGTAGGGCCTGAGTCCCCGATGCTACATACCAAGTTTCAAGGGTATCGGCCATTCGGTTCCTGAGAAGATTTTTAAAGGTTTTTACCATATATGGACCTGACAGCTATATTGGTCATGTGACCCAGTCCTTACGAACAAATTTTCTTTCTCCACTTCTTATAGAGGCTCCTCATGTAATTTAACTTCAAACAACCCAGCAGTTTAGGTGGAGAAGAAGATAAAACTACTTAATCTGAGCCATCAGGACAAAGGTCGGTATATGACCTTGACCTTTGGAATTGATAAACTTGGATTCAGCTGATTGCAAATATCATGTCTGATGCCTCAAGCTACCATGCAATCAAACAAATCCACTTGTCACAGAGGTTGGTTTTCCGGTGCTTGTTTGTAGTTACGGTATTTCGTACTGGCATTGGAAAATACCCATAATTACCCTTCAACCAATCGGTACGGTTATTTTAAAATTCTGTATGTAAGACGACGAATGATTGGTGTTCCGATAGCCGATAACCTTTGCGAACCTTTTCTTCACTTTACGCGGTTTTCGACACAAAGAAAATTTCCATCAGCTTCACGCTGAAGATGACAATTTTCGATATATTGTGGTGGTTTTCATAACCACAGTTAATTTATTGATATAGCCAGGCACCCTCTATTTTCATCATCTATATATATATCATCGAACAACCATCAACATAAACTCATAAACCATATACGGAGTTTATTGTATTTATGACCCCTGTGTCATTGGAGCCCCCAGGAGTTTAAGGGTGTCTGGCAGTTATTCCATCATTGTTTACATCACATAGATAGATCTATCACTATATGATTACATCAACTACAAACTCAACATGAATCAGCAGTCAGCGACCGTTTAATAGTCACAGGATTGTGTCATACGTGGATTTGTGTTGTATTAAAATATATAAAAACATGGCCATTATCATTCGACACGCGTGTTCAATTTGATAGTGTAAATAAAATACTGTGTTGTCATATCACAGCCTATAAAATAGGAGGAGTCCTTCCACTGCCTATAATTCTTCATTATCTGTGACCGGGTGCACATACTCTTATCTGTGATATTTTCTTGTTTCATTATGTGTTTATTTGTGTTGTGTAGTTTTTATTGTGTATGATCATGATCTTATAGCTTTTGTTTCTCATAGATCTGTCTATCAGAAACAAAAGAATGGAAAAAGGTCTTTAATACATGTTTTTCTTTTAAATCTTGTCATGTTTATGTATGAGGGGAATTTCAATGAAATTTTCTTCATGGATGAATATTGACGGATTTGTATTGTGTTGAATGTCCTTTGTCTTGTTTTGTAAGCTATTTATTTTTATTGTCATTGACTGATCAATATGGGCCATTTTTGAGTTGTTATGGGTGTCATGGAGGAGCAAATTCTTTCCTTGTAGTGAGTTTGACTCCAAGGAGCAAATTCTTTCCTTGAAAAAAATTTTTGTCTCCAAAGGAGCAAATTCTTTCCTTAAAAACATAAAAATGCACCCAAAGGAGCAAATTCTTGCCTTAAAGGAGCAAATTCTTGCTTTTTAGGGTCAGGATCTGTGTTTTCAGATTATTTTTGTGAGTGAAATGTTCATTTACATTTAATGGCCAATAGTTTTCTTATGATCTTGTGTTTGTGTTGTGATTTTTGTGATATTAGATCTGTCTATCAAGTGTATACACTTATATATTGCATGCTAGAGATTATCACAGCACTGCATGTTTCACAACAGCACTAACACTGTATAACAGGCCATTATCATAAGTCCATGGATGTAAGTGAAGAGTGATTGATATTTTAAAGACCCTTTCTCCCCTATCGCCCTGTGTTTTATTTACATGACATTTCAGGCTAGGTAAAGTGTTCTATTATCCTGGTTTCCCATACAGTTTTCCTTTCATGCTAAACAGCCTTTTTAGCTGCTGGAAGATGGAAATATAAGGTAAGTTATATATTTTGCAATTAATTGTCATTATTAGTTGTAGAAAATATTCTGAATATTCCATATTTAGTGTTTTTCAACACTATCAGAGTAGCATATTTGTGTTTCTGCTTTCTTTATCACATGTCTCTTGCCAGTATATCAAAATATCTAAGAGACAATCCTGTCACTGTACCATCTAGCACACAGGATACTACTGTCATAATTGTGTCAGACAGTAAAGGCTCTTATGTCCGAAAGCACGTGAATAAGGATCAAGAGCCAGAAAGATGCATTATTTGGGAATCGTGCCCAGGGCGATCCAGTGAGCAAGCTGCTACTTTTATCTTGCGCAACATTGAAAGCTGGAAAAAGAATTATGGTAAGTTGTTAATTTTAGTTTGGACAGGTACATGTGATCTTACTTGTAAAATTGATGACCCTTCTGAAAAAACAAGAAGAAAGAAATTTATTGACCTTAGTGGCACTACACTTGATTATATTACTAATCAGTATGAAAAAGTTTTGTCCCTAAATGATGATTCTGTAAAAGTTCTCATTTTAGAGGTCCCTTACTATTCAATTTCAATTTGGAATTTCAGTAGAGGCTGTCTTTTCAGTGATTTTTATAGGGATCATGATTCCATCTTAAAAGAAAGAATAGACAGCTTAAATGACAAAATAAAGTTGTTAAATAGAACATACGGGTCATCCCAAGTTCCTAGATTTAGTGCAGATTTGATTGCCTGCAGGAAAGCAAACAAGAAGTCTATAAAAACTGTGTCTTACAGTTTGCTGCTTGCAGACGGCATTCACCCTGGTGATGATTTGTGCAAACACTATATCAGAAGATTGGTGAACACAGTGATCTGTAAGCTGTGCTTTCATTAATCGGCTACTTGTAAATTAGATGCCTGTGTTGAGAGTACCAATATTGCTTATATGTTAAAGCAAATAATTTCATTTTGCTTTACTTACTTCGGTAGTTTAATGGTGCATACGGTTTTTGTGATCCAACGTCTTGTGTAGCAAATGCGCTGAACTTGACGCACTTAAACCCTAAGCTCTATTAAATTTACTATTTTGTAAGTACCCTTCTATTGTGTGTGTTATTGTGCTCTCTACATTGGCAGTGATTTTTGTGGTTTACTTACCATGCTTTGTGTTTGTGATTTTGTTTAAACATAATTACATGGATACCACAGGGTGATTTCCTTTTCCCCCATCCATTACCTTTTATTTTTTGTAATAGCCATAGATTACTTTCAGTATTTAAATTTAATTATTTGGTGTATTAATTAATTAAAAGTCTTCAGATAACTGGTCTTACCAATTTTCATAATACTTAATTATCATGGCTAAAAATACTGAAAAGGGATTTAATTTGACAGAAATGGTAAAAACCATAAATGAAGATGCGGACTATAAAGTCTTGACAAGGGAAGAATATGAGTTGCTTTTGGCACGAGCTTCATCTTCTAATCGGGGTACACAAAATACCAGTACACCCATAAGTGGTGAACACAACACCTTTGTTAAATTTCCACCTCCAGCATCAGCTAGACCCAAAATTGTCAACCCTGGTGCAGGTGCTAGTCCAAGGTTCAATTTACTTCAAAATACCTTGTTGCAAAATACATGTACTGGTAATTTTCAGAACACATATGTTCCCAAACTGCCAATATTTAGTGGCTCAGAAGAACCACAAAAAGGGGAAGCATCGTATGAAGTGTGGAGTTTTGAGGTTAAATGTCTTAAAAATTCTGCAAACTTACCTGAAAATCTCCTTTTTCAGTCTATTCGGAATTCCCTAAGGGGCACAGCAAGAGATATGTTGGTTCCCTTGGGTGAATATGCGACAGTGGATGAAATCCTAGAAAAATTAGATGGTTTCTTCGGAAATGTTTACACTAGTGAAACCTTGATGCAGTCTTTTTATAGCGACTGCCAAAAAGACAATGAGTCTATAGTTGTTTATGGTTCAAGGTTAGAGCAAACCCTGTCAAGGGCAGTATCTTTCGGCCATATTGATGCCTTAGCAAAGGATGCAATGCTCCGTAGTAAGTTTTGGACAGGTTTGAAAAGTCAAACCTTGAAGAACTCTACGCGGCATTTATATGATAGCGTCAGAGATTTTAAATCTTTGTTAAGGGAAATAAGGAAAGTTGACATTGAGGAGTCTAGTACGAAACCTCCTGCCAATCCTAAAAAGTCCGCCCATCAACTCAGTGGACAAGTGTCTACTGAGGATACCAACGCTCTGCTTTTAAAGCAGATGAGTGAGTTAATGGGCCGTATGAAGGCAATGGAGGATAGGTTAGACCAGCAGAGTAAGGCTCTTGCTGAATCGAAGAAAGATTCTTCGAGTCAGCAAAGCTTTTCTCCTGGTGGTTTTAGAGGTCGAGGCCGAGGTTATGGTAGAGGCTCGTATGGAGGAGGTTATGGCAAGGGTTATCAAAATGATAATTCTCAAAATAACAACTCCTATAGAGGCAACAGAGGCGGTCGTTCCGGAAGAGGTTATCGTGGTGGTTCCAACGGCCGTGGAACATACCGCGATGACAATTCTGCCGGAAATACCGGTCATTTAAACTAACATCTTCCTCTGTTGCTGGGCAAATGGAGGAAGTCATAGATAATTATCAACATGGCCCAAGTGTATCAACAGATACAAAACCAAATTTATTTACTAGGTTAGTTGGAAGTGCCAACGAAGGAGAATTTGTTATAAGTGGAGTTAAGACTATTGCTCTAATTGACACTGGCTCCATGGTTACATCTATCTCAGAGACCTTTTACTCTTCAATGGACCCTAAACCAGATTTGCACGACATCAGTGAATTCGGTCTTTCATTATCCGTTTCAAGTGCCACTGGTGATAAACTTCCATATAAGGGTTTTATTGAAGCAGATGTGTCTGTACCCTCCTTGGGAAATAATAGTTTTATTGTGCCAGTGCTTGTTGTAGCCGACGCTGAGTATAATAGTGAGGTACCAGCCATTATTGGTACCAATGTTATTAGATTGTGCAAACAATCAGATCATGAAACTGATGTTCCCAATGAGTGGCAAACAGCATTTGATAGTCTGTGTGATGACACAATACCTGTCAGAACTACCAATAATTATGGTATTCGTTTAGCTCCTGGTGAAGTTAAAACTATACATGGTATTGTTCGTGGCACAAAAGATATACAAAATGCTGTGACAGAACATATAGAAGGCACATTATCAGGTAATTTGACAATATGCCCAAGAGTAGTTTCTTTAAAAGCACATGGTGCGACTGTTCGTGTTCCAGTCCGGGTCTGTAATTTATCTGCTAGAGCAGTAGAGATTCCTCCAAAATCTTTATTGTGCTCTCTTTCTAGTGTCAATGTAGTAGATTCATGGACACCTGATTCTACACAGAAACAGGAACATAAGTCTATGGCTACATCTTTAGATGATATAGGCATCAAGATTGAAGGTGAAAATCTAAATGCTGACCAGTTATTGAGAGCAAAACAAGTTCTTGGTGATTGGTCACATATTTTTTCTACAGGTCCTACAGACTTGGGTAGAACAGATGCCGTTAAACATAAAATAAATTTAACGGATAATGTTCCTTTTAAAGACCCTTACAGGAGAATCCCTCCAGGATTATACGAAGAAGTGCGACAACATTTGAAGGAAATGCTTGAGGCAGATGCAATCCGTCCATCCAGTAGCCCATATTCTTCAAATGTTGTTCTTGTTCATGAGAGGATGGTAGTCTTCGTTTTTGCATTGACTTCCGGAAACTGAACAGTCGTACTATAAAAGATGCTTACACCTTACCACGCATAGATGACACCATTGATACATTACTTGGTGCGAAATTCTTTTCAAAATTAGATTTGCGCAGTGGTTATTGGCAAGTCGAAATTGACGAAGCCGACAAATACAAGACTGCATTCACCGTTGGAAATCTGGGCTTCTTCGAATGCAATCGCATGACATTTGGATTAACTAATGCCCCAGCAACGTTTCAACGGTTAATGGAGCGTTGTATGGGGGAGATGAATCTCAAGGAATGTCTTATATTCCTTGATGATATTTTAATCTTTTCTGAAACTTTCGAAGAACACATTTCTAGGCTTGAAGCTGTTTTTAGCCGTTTAAATCATCATGGTTTAAAACTAAAAGCATCTAAATGTGAGTTTTTTTAAGAGTTCAGTTAGATACCTTGGCCATGTTGTCAGTGAAAAGGGAGTTGAAACCGATCCCGACAAGATAGAAGCTTTGATCTCTTGGCCTCAGCCGACTAATGTAAAAGAGCTTCGTTCATTCTTAGGTTTCACAGGTTATTACAGGCGTTTTATCAAAGACTATGCTAGCATTGTGAAGCCTTTGAATGACCTTCTTATAGGGCATCCTACTAATAAAATCTCTGACCAATCAAAGAAGAAGAAGAAGAAGAAGAAGTCTATCGCACCTTGGCAGTGGGGTAATGCTCAACAGTTAGCTTTTAATACTTTAAAAGATAAGTTATCTTCACCTCCTGTCTTGGCTTATGCCGATTTTACCAAACCTTTTATTCTCCACACTGATGCTTCTTGTGAAGGTTTGGGAGCAGTATTGTACCAAGAGCATGATGGTATTGAGAAAGTCATTGCCTATGCCAGTAGAGGTTTGAGAAACAGTGAAAAACTCTATCCAGCCCATAAGTTGGAATTTTTGTGTCTCAAATGGGCTGTGACAGATAAGTTTCATGATTATTTATATGGTAACACTTTTACAGTGTGTACCGATAATAATCCTTTAACTTATGTGTTAACTTCTGCAAAACTTGATGCTACTGGCCATAGGTGGCTGGCTTCTCTTGGCTCTTATGACTTCCAGTTGAAATATAAGAGTGGTAAGTCCAACGGAGATGCTGACGGTTTGTCCAGAAGACCTCAGCAAACAGTACAATTATTTCCTGAGGCAGTGAATGCTATTTGTCAGTCTTACACTGTCCAAAGAAATACATGTCCATATGTTGAAACATTGCTTGTTTCACAAGATGATGATGTATTGGACACACTTTCAACCCAATCTTAGGGTTCTTCTCCAGCTTCTGAGTTTAAGGACATTAACTGGTCAAGGGAACAGCTTGCGGATCCAAGCATTGCCAGAATTATCAGTTTACTTAAAACTGGATTTAGTCCCGAGTACAGTGATCTCAAGACAGAAACACCTACTGTTTTGAAATATCTTCGTGAGTGGAAGAAATTTTCACTGGTTGATGGTATTCTGTACAGAAACACAGTGTTAGATGGACAGAATACTCGTCAACTGGTATTACCTGCTCATTTAAGGGATACTGTCTTGAGACATTTGCACGATGACTTAGGTCATCAAGGTCGTGATCGAACAATGTCTTTGGTTCGCCAGAGGTTCTATTGGCCAGGTCTAGAAAGTTGTGTCGAACAGAAGATCAAAAATTGTGTTCGTTGCATTCAACGAAAAACTGTTCCAAAACCAAGTGCTGAGCTAGTGAACATTGTCACTACTCAGCCAATGGAACTGGTTTGTATAGATTTTCTTTCGTTGGAGAGGTCGAAGGGTGGTCATGAAAACATTTTAGTGATCACCGATCATTTCACTAGATATGCCCAGGCCTTTCCAACGAGAAACCAGTTAGCCAAGACCGTTGCCAAAGTTCTTTTTGAACAGTTTATTGTTCAGTATGGCTTCCCTGCTCGGCTACATAGTGACCAGGGAAGAAATTTTGAATCTTCTGTTATAAGTGAGTTGTGCAGTCTGGCGGGTGTTCAAAAGTCCAGAACCACACCATATCACCCTATGGGGAATGGTATGGTTGAAAGGTTCAATCAGACACTTTTGAACATGCTCGGCACACTGCAGGACAATCAGAAACAGGATTGGAAATCCTACGTGGCTCCGTTGGTCCATTCTTATAATGCTACCAAACATGATTCCACTGGATACTCCCCATTCTTTTTAATGTTTGGTAGACACCCCCGTCTTGCAGTGGATGCATATTTAGGCCTACAAAGCCCAGTTGAGCCAGATTCTTCAAGGGAGCACTATGTCTCCAAATTGAAGAAGCGGCTGAACTTTGCTTATAAGGTCGCTGCAAGGGAAGCTGAAAAGAGTGCCAATCGTAGTAAGACCAATTATGATCTTAAAGTAAGAGAAGCAACTCTAGATGTAGGAGACCATGTTTTAATCAGAAATGTTGGTTTGCGGGGCAAGCACAAATTGGCAGACAAGTGGGATAAACACCCGTATGTTGTTACTGGTATACCCGATAGAAATGTGCCTGTGTATACTGTTCAGAGAGAATCAGGTGATTCAACAGTAAAAACTTTACACAGGAACATGCTGTTACCATTTTCAGTAATACCGGGTATATCAGAGACAAATATAGAGCCAGATCAAAATGTAAGTCCTAAAACTAAGAAAATTACCAGGAAACAAAAAGCTGTACCTATTTCTGACTCTGATCCTGATTCAGATTCAGATCAATCTGACTATGTCCTGAGATACATTCCTCCACATAGGAGGAATGGAAAAACTTCTATACCTATTGGTGTTTCATCTCGTGAAAGTGCTGAAAGGTCTATCACAATCAATGATTCTTCTTTCCAAGATTCATTTGGTAGTTCAGTCGTTAGACCATCAGCAGCCATAGGTAGAAGTCAGTTAGACACAGCGATTAGTCAGGAGTCTGATCCATTAGTTAGTGGTGGCCATCATTCTTCTCTAGGTAGAACTTTGGATCAGACTGAACAGCAAGTTGTAGGTACAGAGCAGGTAGAGCAAAATGTAGGACCCCGTAGATCAGGTAGAACACGCCAGCCACCAGATAGATACGGTGATTGGTTGATGATTCAACAGTCTGTCCAGGAATGGTTTGTCTAATTTTCATATACTGTTTTTATCAAATCCCATACCTTTTAATTTTCAATACAGGGGAGAATGTCATATAGTAAATTTCCTCTGTTTTTGTCTCCTTGCTTTGATTATTTAAATCCTGACCAAATTTTTTAAATGCTGAGTTTCAAATATATGTACATTTTGTTTTGCTGAGTTTCATATAATGTTGTGATACAAGTTAATTGTCTCACTTGCATATGTTTATCTATATAGATATAATTGTCAGTACTGATTTACTGTCAGTAATGAAATTAGTTTCAGTGTTTGCATATAATGCTGTATCTGATTTGGATAGATTTCCAATATCAGCAATCCAGTATTCCGGATGCCATTGATGCATAAGCATGTCTGTGATAGAATATAATTCTGACTTTGTTTGTTGGAGACTCAGCTATAACTCAGCTACCATTATTCTATGTTATACTTTAATGTTTCAAAATGTCAGGAGCCATTTTTTCAAAGCAGGGGAGAATGTCACAGAGGTTGGTTTTCCGGTGCTTGTTTGTAGTTACGGTATTTCGTACTGGCATTGGAAAATACCCATAATTACCCTTCAACCAATCGGTACGGTTGTTTTAAAATTCTGTATGTAAGACGACGAATGATTGGTGTTCCGATAGCCGATAACCTTTGCGAACCTTTCCTTCACTTTACGCGGTTTTCGACACAAAGAAAATTTCCATCAGCTTCACGCTGAAGATGACAATTTTCGATATATTGTGGTGGTTTTCATAACCACAGTTAATTTATTGATATAGCCAGGCACCCTCTATTTTCATCATCTATATATATATCATCGAACAACCATCAACATAAACTCATAAACCATATACGGAGTTTATTGTATTTATGACCCCTGTGTCACACTGTTTTGACTTTTTTTTTCCATACAAATGTCTAAGTGACCAAATTTGCCGTAAAACAGGTCAAGCTCAACCAAAGGTCAACATTTGAACAAACTTGGAAGGGCCCGAGTCCTTGATGCTGAAAACCAAGTTTCAAGGTCATCAGATATTCGGTTCCTGAGAAGATTTTTATTTTAAAGGTTTTTACCATATATGGGCATGGCGGCCATATTTGTCATGTGGCACAGTAGGAGCCCGGACTACTCTCTTAGTTTCTTTTTCCTAAAAAATAAAAAGAAAATGTACTTTTTTCGATATACATGTATACCAAAATTTCATCGAATGTGTTGAAAACATAATTTATCGAGTAAGTTTTAAACAACAGGGGCCAGTTGTTCAAAACTAACGACCTCATTAGTTAACGTATCGTTAAAACTTTGATGATTTGTTATGGCAAATATGCTAATATTTTTGTTGAAAAAATGTGAGCAGCTTTTGCAGCTGCATCACATTTTTTCAGCAAAAATACCAAAATTTTAGACATTATACTTGCTTAAATGGTTAACAATATGACCACTAACGAGCTCGTTAAGGTAATGATGCTTTGAACAACTGGGCCCAGAAATTTTAACGACGGCGAAGCATGTAACGAACGGCTGTTCAATTACAGCGCATCATAAAAGTCACGTACAAAATAAAAAGAAAATTTACTTTTCTTTCGATAAATACCCAAAATATTTCATCTCGTGTGATGAAAACATCAGAATTTCCACGAGTGCGGATTGGCATTCGTGACAAAAAAGTAAATATCTTCTATATATCCTTTCCACAGTGAGTGACTCACCTCCTTTTAAAGATATGCCGGTGCATATCCAAAGCTGCAAGAAGACCTGAGCTACTAGCCAATGTAGCCACCTAATCCGACAGGAGTCTTCGCTTGTCTCTCTTTGCTCTTTTGATTTCGCTTATCTCTTTGGATTCAACTAATCACCCTTTGGATTTCTCTTGTATCCCTTTGGTTTCGTTTATATCTCACTGCTCATATTCCTTTGTACCTCGTTTATCTGTCTTTGTATTTCGCTCATCCCCTTTATATTTCGCTATTCACTCTTTGTATTTCGTGTATCTTTCTTTAGATGTATACGTATTCCTCTTTGTATTTTGTTTATCTTTCTTAGGATCTCTCTCTCTCTCTCTCTCTCTCTCTCTCTCTCTCTCTCTCTCTCTCTCTCTCTCTCTCTCTCCTTTATCTCTATTTGCATTTTGCATATCTTTCTATTGGTTTTGAATGTGTATTTGAGTTCGCTTATCCCACTTTGGATATCGCTTATGATATCTCTCTTTGGATTTCATTTATATCTCTTTGAACGTAGCTTATCTCTATTTGGATTATGCTTATCTCTCTATGGTTTTCGCCTACTGTCTGGAGTTCGTTTATGTCTCTGTGGATTTAAGATTTCTCTCTTTTGTTTCGCTTATCTCTCTTTAAATTTTACTTATTTCTCTTTAGGTTTCCATCATCCTTCTTTGGATTTCGCGTATCAGTCTGTATTTCTTTTATCTCTCCTTTGATCTCGTTTATCTGACTTTCGTTTTTCACTTTTGATTTTGGGTCAAATAGAAGTGAAGGCAATGCTCAGCAATCGATACAATTAACCCACAGCTCCAATCAGAGACACCAAAGGGAAAGACACACAAAATTGAAACATTAGACCCTAATGGAAACACCAACAGCGGAAAGCCAAAAGGACAGTTACATTCCCACAAAATGGCCGACAGGCTATCCAAAATAAAATAACACAAGCGACACAAACACCCAAAGACAAACCATAACAAAAATAAACCGCGACAGAAGAACCGCCTTGGAACGGTCTGCGGAAACGAATTCCACTGGGGGGGGGGGGCTTAAATCGATTTTAAGTTGCCACAATCCTCGCCCTTACTTCCGTCGCGATTTAGGCAAATAATTCGTTCAGTCCGCATGAAGGCCTCCTAACTCTTCAGTGCAACATCTCCGTGAACACAAATAATCAAACAACCACAGAGATGAAACAATGGTGAGGACTCGACAGCAAGAAACCACTGAAATGCTGGAGCAAAAGAAAACCAACAGTTAGACTCTGATAGGCCCGACCAGAGACAGAGCATCAGGCACCAACCAACATTACCTTGAATTAGATCTCTCTAATTCTCAATAAGCCTTTACGTTGGAACCGTCATAGAATCTGAGGCCTGACCCACCGGCGTGCAAATAAAGAGGGAAGCAAAGTTGTCAACCGTGATTGGGTTATCTACCATGCACGCAGTCTGTCGTATAACATTTATGTTGTACCCAATCTTTTTATATCGAAGAATGATTTTACGAAATCGGGTGCTGAAGTCATTGCGGTTATATACTTTTCTGAATTTATATACTAAGTCACCATAAAATTCGGGTTCCGATAGACCTTGTTGCAGAAGAGATTTAAGTCCAATATTGAATGTTGAAATGAAATCAGAATGACGTCTATAAAATTTTGAAAAAGCTTTGCGTAGTTCATGGTACCGATAACCCTTATTAAGAAGTTTAGCCGTTAAAAATTTATTACGAGTGTTGAAGTCAGTAACATGACTACACACTCTGGCAAATCGAATTAATTGCGAAATATAAACGCCATATGATGGCGCACGGGGAACATCACCATCCAAAAAAGGAAAAGTCACAATCTCAAAATCAAAATCATCGCGTTTATCATAAATTTTGCATGAAACAAACCCATCTACAATAGATAGATGTAAATCCAAAAACGGGGCCTCGGTATCAGAAGAATTTGCTTTATTTAACTGAAGTTCTGGGGGATAAATCTGACTGATCAAAACCATCAAAATAGGTATTTAGGCGAGGTACTTTAATTTTTATGGTCCAACAAATTCCGTGAGAAATTCTTTTAACACCAAAACACAGGGCTATGTTATATTAATTACCAAAAAGTCCTCAAAAAATATCCGTGCCAGTTCTGAGAAAATTAGGATTTAATCCGCAGAAAAAGTATTAAATAAGTAATGGCCAGATAACAGCACCATACACTGTTTTACTGGCTGTAAGGCTCCTCACGCGCAAACAAATGACGTCATCAAAAACAAAACTTGCGTCAGAAATTGATAAAGTGCAGTCTTTCTACATTCTATCTTTTTAATACATGCTATTTATATTTTCCTTGTATGCTATTGATAAACAAGATCTATGTTCAAGTTGTAAGAATAAACAGTTTTTTTTTTGTCGGAAAATACATTTATCAATGTCTCATGACAAAATTTTAATGTATGGAAGCACATTTGTGCCATCAGAATCAAATGAGTTAATATCGTAAATATGTGCATACGGTGTATTCCGGTAACATGGCGCACGTAAGATTTTGATAGCTATGTGTGAATTTGTGGAAGCAACCACTCAAAAATCACAATCAGAACAATTGCAACACAGTCCTATCTACTTACTGCAATAGAAATTGGCCGCTGACTCTTTAACAGGCAGGAAAAATAATAGGGTTGTACCCCCTTGAAATTGATTTACAAATTTTGTCTCCCAACATTGCGCACAATAACTGTTTTGAGCTGACTGAACACAAAGGTTGACCCAAACAACCTTAAAAGGGGCAAAATCCGGATGAGAAAAATATCTTTCAGCTAATTTGACATGAGGAATCCATAGGGCCTATATGAAATTTCAAAACCCTGGCATACAAGGTTCTCAAGTTTTGCTATGCATCACAAAGCAGGGACCAACAATGTACCCAAAGTGACAAAGGGCCATTAGCCCCAAAGTATTTTTCGGAATTAAGTCAAAAGTTTATCAGGACATCTACTCGTCACCAACCTACAAGGCTCTAGTTCCAATAGATTTTGAGATATTTTGCTGACAAGATTTTATAAAAAAATTCAAAGGGCAATAACTTTTGAAAGGGGCATAATCCGGATAAGAAAAAAGTACGCGTAAGCTAATTTTCCATGAAGAATCGATATATGAAATTTCAAAACCCTAGCATGCACGTTTCTTGCGTTATGCTATGCATCAAAGGCGTAACGGAAAGTCGAATGGACGAACCGGCAGAAGCAATATGCCACTCCAACTTTCTTAAAATTGGGGTCATAAAACACATAACGAAAATACGCATATTCAAATCTGTTGGAGGATTTGATCACCCCCCCCCCCCCCCCTCCCCAAAAAAAAAAAAAAATTCAGAGAAAAATTCTGAGGTTTTTCTTATTCGTCACGAAAACGAGACGTTGCTTCCAAGTTTGTGGGACTTTTACCTGACATTGAGATGAAATGACATCTCAATCCCTGCCGCCCAATGAATCCAAAAGGGTTTACTTGCATGGACAGACTTACTCGCAGCAACTTTTCTGGATATTCTCAGCGGTTTAGCAGTACTCATATGCGGTCCGTATCAGTTCTGTGCGGAAGCATTAGCAGCCCAATCTATTACTCCTAGCCCAGATGGCTTGGGTAAAAAAACACGCCTATATAATTTTGACCCTCGAACCCCACTTTTATATAGTACAGGGATAAATATTAAATTTCTTATATCAGCTCAAAAACATTGATTGTGGTTACTCGGTAGAACCGCCATGTTCAGGCGGTTCTGTCGAGCTCCGCAATCTATGTTATGAGAAGAAATTAGAAAATCATCATTTTTATCTTAAAATTCCATTTTTGGGCTGAACAATTAACAATTTTTCTGTTTAGGCGTGTTTCTTAATGTCTGCTCAAAAGCATTGATTGTGGGTACTCGATAGAAACCCCGTCCTACTGGAGTTTTAGTTTATACTAATTTATTTTAGTTCGATTGCGACGAAAGCCTCAAGCTTAATTAATCGCTCTCGAACACTCATTCCGGATGTTTTCACGCGCACGAGGGATAGGCAGTTGACTTTTACACCACTGCTACCCATTTACACCTGGATGGGTGGGGCAGTGGGGAGTTTTAGGGGGTGTACATGTACATTATTTTTCTTATTTCTGCTAAAAGAAGCCTCCATGGTATAGTGGATAAGCTACTAGCTTCATAAACCAGGAGTCGTGGGTTCGATCCAAGGGCTTCGCCAGACTCTCAGATGAATCTTTAAACCGAGGACCGGTCTCCGTATGCAGGGGTTTCATCAATAGACGGATAGTAGGGATTTTCCCCGTTTACTTAGACATTATTCCCCTGCTACGCTTGATAAATTTGTAAGGGCTTTATTCAGCTAACATTGAAAATCACACTCCTATCTTTCCTTGAAATCTAGATGCCGAAATGTTTTTGAAACCACTGCATATGACATTTTGTTGTTGACGGGATGTAAACCTCAAACACACTCACTCACTTATTTCTGCTCAAAACATAGATGAGGCGGTTCTATTGAGTATCAACAATCTCAGAAGCTATGTTTTTGAGCAGAAAAAAATATAACACCTAAACCCCAAGTTTTTCAAGTATATAGATAAAAGTGGGTTAGTGGGGGGTCAAAATTAAATACGTATGTTTTCATGATGTGTTTGCTTTTGATTTTCCTTTCCTCCCCCCCCCCCCCCCCCCCCCACCCCAAAAAAACTCTTTTGCACAGAAACTATCATTTTTTTAATGATTTCATGAAGTTAAGTGCCGATATGGATTATGGATTTACTTTTAAGATATATGTCAGCGATATTAATTGTTTCTTGTTTTAAGCGACTTTCCTTTATTGTCTACGCCCACGGGTGTAGACAATCTTAATGATAGCTTTTGCTCCGGAAGCATTTAATGAAAGGTCATGACTGGTATTCTGTTGACTGGTTCTACTTTTCATTTTCCATCTGGTTACCCCAGGACACCCCAACTCTGGTCATACTGGAACGCCCACTTGCATATTGAAACCCAGCAATTACCTGAAAGCTGCCTAAAGTTTATCACATGGATATGCACGATTGCTCTCACACTTGCAAAATTAACATATATTTGCCCTTATCTAGTTCTTCACACATCCAATTCTTAATGTTTTCATTTCTACACGGCAATCTTGGCAGATTGTTTTTTCATGACGTTAACCCTGGCATGTAGTACAATTAGTTGTAATTGATAGTGAAAAAAAAATCGGAAATTTTGTTTTATGTGACATTGGTGATAAGATTTGGAAATCCTCCTTGTATATGTGACTTTTTTACACTTTGTGGTAACTGGCACATTTAAGTTCTACACAAATTAATGTGTGCTTAGCATAGACTCAAGCTTTTTATAAAAGCTAATACTTGTTTTTCGAAAGTTCACACAAAAAATATACAAAAAAAAAATAAATAAAATAAAATAAAACTTTTATCTTCAGAATTTTTTGTATTTTTCCCAAGATAGAAATAATTATTTTGGATGATTTAATGAAGTCAAGTATTAATTGTTTAACATACGCCTGGTTTTTGTGATTTTTCTTCATTTTTCGTATTTTTTTCACCCCCCCACCCCCCCCCACCCCCAAAATACCCTTTCCCCTCGGATATTTTTAGGACTTTTTTTCTATAAATCAGGACACCTTCCTGATACTAAAACTGCTGATAACATTTATCAAGGAATTAGTTGTGGGTCAAGGGGCATTTCCGGCTAAATGTACTGGCCTAATTATCAATATTCAATAAATCATCCAAATATCTAGAATTGGATCTAAAAGCTTCAATGCTTTTAGACTGGTTTTCAGCAGAAAGGGACATCATGAAGTCTCTCTCATAACAAAACAAAAACAGATCAGCTACAAGTGGTGCGCAATTAGTACCCATCGGAATACACACAGCATGTCTAAATAACTTAGTACCAAATCTAATGTAAATATTGTCAAGTAGAAAGGCGAGAGCTTCACACACTTTCTGACATGACCATAAAGTATAATTTTTATGCTCTTCAGATGTGAAAAAAGCATTTCTTACATTACATGGAAGATAGAGGGAGTCTTCCCTAAGAAATGTCCATTCAATTAAATCATTAAGTTTTTCTGTTATAAGATTATGAGGAAGTGTAGTGTAAAGGGTGGAAATATCAAAAGTAGACAGACTTGAAGCACGAAAACGCCTGGATTTCAATCTATTTAAAACTTCATTAGAATTTTTTATAGACCAATACAGATTTCTACCTGATCTTTCGAAGACTTTGTCGCAATATTTTATCACATGTTTTTTATGGCAGTAAAACATGAAGTTAATAATTTGGAGAGTCCAGTGGTGGTACAAAAGCTTGAATTTGCAATTAATGGTGCCTTGTATGGTCTTTTATGAAGTTTAGGTAACCAATATAACGTAGGAAGCTTGTCTTGGCCTTCAGTAACACAGACAGCAAACTTGGTGGCTGAATGACAAAATTGGTAATCAACTAAAGCCCTCTCTACAGCTAAAGGCTGAAATTCATAGGCCTTAGTATCAACAAGTTCTTGCTGAAGAGTGTTAACATAATGAAGCCGTCAAACAACGACCACATTGTTAGCGGCCTTATCAGCTGGATCCAAAACAAGCTTCCTATGAAATTCTTGAACAGCTAGTTTAACGTGACGTAAAGACGTCTTAGGTTTATGAGGTAATAAGTTCGTATTTTGCGAATAAAAAGAAATGCATCTATTCACTAATTTCAGAATGCTAAGTTTCCATTCCTTAATAGCTTTATGCTCAACATACTCTCGTTTACACCATCGATTACCAAATTCATTCAAGGCAGCAACTCGCTTTGTATTTCTCTTTTCTCTCTTTTGATTTCGCTGATTTCTCTTTGGTTATCGCCTTCGCTAATCTCTCACAGGATTTCGGTTGCGTTTACTTAAAAGGCCGGAAGACTATAACGTAAAACTATAATGGTTACCTGTAGAAGCAAAGCACATTGTACAGTTAGAAAATTGGACTCGGTTTATAGACGCTCTACATAAATACAGGACCAACTACTGCGCGGATGCACAGGCTGATCTGGGTCAGTGTGAGGCGCACAGGTTTTCTTTTAGAGTTTGTCTTTAGCGCATTTTAAAAGATACAACTACTCAGGCGTTAACTATCAAACGTAAACAATGCATTTTGTGAACACCGAAAAATTGAGTCACCCAACCATACGGCCAATCTACCACACTATGTGGTCGACTGTACTACATTTCATAATATCACTTTCCTAAAGGTACCGGGTTCTCCATAGAGATATCAGGGAAACCTCAATGGACACTTTATTGTTGAATAGGCCGCTTTGATTCTCTTGTGCCACAGCCGCACTTGGAATCTCCTCGCATTACGAAAACATGCCTATGCAAATAAATTGTAAACTTAACCGCCGAAAAAAAATGAAAATTTTCTGATGAAAAATTGCGATATTTTTCTTATTTCTGCTCAAAATATAGATTGTGCGTACTCGTTAGAACCGCCTCATCGAGGCGGTTCTAACGAGTGAACCGCCTCATCTAGGCGGTTATAACGAGTTCCACAATCTATATTTTAGAGCAGAAATAAAAATAAAAAAAGTTATACCCCTGTAAACCCCAGTTTTACTGTATAAAATTGGGGTTCAAAGATGTCTAAATTATACAGGTTGTTTTCTTGGTGGGTTTCACTGAGCTCTTAAATCAATACACCAATCGTAGGCTGCGGGCGTTGATACATGCGAAAATGCAAATACAGTGACAAATTGAACGCTTAATGTGTCCTTATCATCACCTATAAATCAGAACAAATTAATTGTTTCCCTGTTCAAACACGCAATTTTCAAAATAATTCCTCATAGTTTGAGGAAGTAATAGTTATCGGGCCACTAAAACTTTACTATTGAAATATTCAAATTTGATTGGCTGCAGTGTTTGACTTCTTAGCACTAGGAGACAGGAATGAAGATCTGCAGGCAAAACCTATTCGACCAGACCAAACACGAGAAGCCAGCCTCGCAGTGTCATTACGATAACACGTGAGTGACCTAAATAGAGGATCTTACATGACTGCTTACATGATCTTATATGAGATCTTACATGGTCCTCTAAATACATCACGAAAACACGCCTATATAATTTTGACCCCTTTGAAACTGGGGTTTCCAGGGGTATACCTTATTGCACGACCCGCAGAAAAAGCGACCGACTGAAGTCGGTTGATTTTCTAATAGTGCCCTAAAATCACCGTGTCATTCTGTCATTCGGTCAGTCTGTCAGTCTGTCTGTCCGTCCGTAACCCGTTTGTGAAAATTGGTGATAGTGACTTAACCGTTTGGAATATTTAAACAATTTTTGGCATACTGATAGATATCAGTGAGATCTAACCAATGAACTTGCGAAATATTACATTCCATTTAGAATAGCCTCGCCGAGGCGAAAAATGTAAAAATTTTCGAACTGCTTCTCCTCGCAAACCGTTGGGCCGATTGAAGTCCAATTTCATATGGAGCCTCTATGGGATGGGGGAAACCAAACTTTGCTCATGGGGTCCAGGTCACATGACCAAAATGGCCGCCAAGCCATATATGGTCTGTCTGTCTGTCCGTCCGAAACCCGTTTGTGAAAATTGGTGATAGTGACATAACCGCTTGGAATATTTAAACAATTTTTGGCATACTGATAGATATCAATATGATCTAACCAATGAACTTGTGAAATATTACATTCCATTTAGTATAGCCTCGCCGAGGCGAAAAATGTGAAAATTTTCGAACTGCTTCTCCTCGGAAACCGTTGGGCCGATTGAAGTCAAATTTCATATGGAGCCTCTATGGGATGGGGGAAACCAAAATTTGCTCATGGGGTCCAGGTCACATGACCAAAATGGCCGCCAAGCCATATATGGTCTGTCTGTCTGTCCGTCCGTAAATCGTTTGTGAAAATTGGTGATAGTGACTTAACCGCTTGGAATATTTAAACAATTTTTGGCATACTGATAGATATCAAGGAGATCTAACCAATGAACTTGCGAAATATTACATTCCATTTAGTATAGCCTCACCGAGGCGAAAAATCCGTAACCCGTTTGTGAAAATTGGTGATAGTGACTTAACCGCTTGGAATATTTAAACAATTTTTGGCATACTGATAGATATCAATGAGCTCTAACCAATGAACTTGCGAAATATTACATTCCATTTAGTATAGCCTCGCCGAGGCGAAAAATGTGAAAATTTTCGAACTGCTTCTCCTCGGAAACCGGTTGGCCGATTGAATTCTAATTTCATATGGAGCTTCTATGGGATGGGGGAAACCAAAATTTGCTCATGGCATCCAGGTCACATGACCAAAATGGCCGCCAAGCCTAATATGGTAAAAACCCTTCAAAAATAGTCTTCTCCAGAACCACTGGGCAGATTTCCACGAAACTTGATAAATGGCATCTGGGACGAAGGCCCATCATAAATTGCTAAAATGGTGACCCTGGGTTGACCTTGACCTTCTTTGTGCCTAGGTCAAACTTTGACACATATGCTTTTGTATAGGAAAATGTGAGAATGCATTTTATCCTGCAAACGATTCAGAATACAGTACTAAAGTATAAGATATATTTTTGCTCCTTACGATAAGGCGCATTTATTGGGGGAACCGTTTTAGGTCCAGGTCACATGACCAAAATGGCCGCCATACCCATATATGTAACACTCATAAAGCTAAAAGCATCCGGCGGGTCGTGCACTTTAGCTGAAGCACTGGTTATGCCCCCAACTTTGAAAAAGTTGGAGGGGCATATTGCTTCTGGTTCGTTCGTCCGTTCGTCCGTTCGTCCGTTCGTCTGTTCGTCCGTTCGTCCGTTCGTCCGTTCGTCCGTCCGTTACGCTTTTGATGCATAGCATAACTAAAGAACCGTGTATGCTAGGGTTTTGAAATTTTATATATGGATTCCTCATGGAAAATTAGCCGACGCGTATTTTTTTTCTCGTCCGGATTATGCCCCCTTCAAGAGTTATTGCCCTTTGAAATTTTTTTAATAAAATCTTGTCAGCAAGATATCTCAAAAACTATTGGAGCTAGAGCCTTGAAAGTTGGTGATTATATTGGTGGTGATGAGTAGATGAACTGATTAACTTTTGACAAAATTCCGAAAAATACTTTGAGAGTTATGGCCCTTTGTCATTTTGGTAATTTGTGCCCATTGTAATGTATGCTAAAAGTGATGCATAGCATATCTTTAGAACCGTGTATGCTAGGGTTTTGAAATTTCAAATATGGATTCCTCATGGAAAATTAGCTGACGCGTATTTTTTTTCTCGTCCGGATTATGCCCCTTTTAAGAGTTATTGCCCTTTGAAATTTTTTTAATAAAATCTTGTCAGCAAGATATCTCAAAAACTATTGGAGCTAGAGCCTTGAAAGTTGGTGAATAGATTGGTGGTGATGAGTAGATGAACTGATTAACTTTTGACAAAATTCCGAAAAATACTTTGTGAGTTATGGCCCTTTGTCATTTTGGTAATTTGTGCCCATTGTAATGTATGCTAAAAGTGATGCATAGCATAACTTAAGAACCGTGTATTCTAGGGTTTTGAAATTTCATATATGGATTCCTCATGGAAAATTAGCTGACGCGTATTTTTTTTCTTGTCCGGATTATGCCCCTTTTAAGAGTTATTGCCCTTTGAAAATTTTTTAATAAAATCTTGTCAGCAAGATATCTCAAAAATTATTGGAGCTAGAGCCTTGAAAGTTAGTGAATATATTGGTGGTGATGAGTAGATGAACTGATTAACTTTTGACAAAATTCCGAAAAATACTTTGTGAGTTATGGCCCTTTGTCATTTTGGTAATTTGTGCCCATTGTAATGTATGCTAAAAGTGATGCATAGTATATCTTTAGAACCGTGTATGCTAGGGTTTTGAAATTTCATACATGGATTCCTCATGGAAAATTAGCTGACGCGTATTTTTTTTCTCATCCGGATTATGCCCCTTTTAAGAGTTATTGCCCTTTGAATTTTTTTTTAATAAAATCTTGTCAGCAAGATATCTCAAAAACTATTGGAGCTAGAGCCTTGAAAGTTGGTGAATAGATTGGTGGTGATGAGTAGATGAACTGATTAACTTATGACAAAATTCCGAAAAATACTTTGTGAGTTATGGCCCTTTGTCATTTTGGTGATTTGTGAAAAACTTTGTCATCGTTCTAGCGCCTACATTTCTTCACCAATTTCAATATAACTTCACACAAATGTTCCTTATAAAAAAATCTCGAGCGAGTTCAACTTTCAAGGTCATGACCTCAAGGTCAAGGTCACTGTGGCTATTTTTAGAAAAACTTTGTCATCGCTCTAGCGCCTACATTTCTTCACCAATTTCAATATAACTTCACACTAATGTTCCTTATAAAATAATCTCGAGCGAGTTCGACTTCAAGGTCATGACCTCAAGGTCAAGGTCACTGTGGCTATTTTTAGAAAAACTTTGTGATCGCTCTAGCGCCTACATTTCTTCACCAATTTCAATAAAACTTCACACAAATGTTTCTTATGACAATATCTCAGCGAGTTCGACTTTCAAGGTCATGACCTCAAGGTCAAGGTCACTGTGGCTATTTTAAGAAAAACTTTGTCATCACTCTAGCGCCTACATTTCTTCACTGATTTCAATATAACTTCACACAAATGTGCCTTATGACTATATCTTGAGCGAGGTCGACTTTCAAGGTCATGACCTCAAGGTCAAGGTCACTGTGGCTATTTTTAGAAAAACTTTGTCATTGCTCTAGCGCCTACATTTCTTCACTGATTTCAATATAACTTCACACAAATGTTCCTTATGACAATATCTCGAGTGTGTTCGACTTTCAGGGTCATGACCTCAAGGTCAAGGTCACTGTAGCTATTTTTAGAAAAATTTTGTCATCGCTCTAGCGCCTACATTTCTTCACCGATTTCAATATAACTTCACACAAATGTTCCTTATGACAATATCTTGAGTGTGTTCGACTTTCAGGGTCATGACCTCAAGGTCAAGGTCACTGTAGCTATTTTATAGAAAAATTTTGTCATCGCTCTAGCGCCTACATTTCTTCACCAATTTCAATATAACTTCACACAAATGTTCCTTATGACAATATCTCTAGCGAGTTCCACTTTCAAGGTCAAGGTCACTGTGGCTATTTTTAGAAAAACTTTGTCAACGCTCTAGCGCTTACATTTCTTCACTGATTTCAATAGAACTTCACACAAATGTTCCTTATGACAATATCTCAAGCCATTTCAACTTTCAAGGTCAAGGTCACAATGGCTATTTTTAGAAAAACTTTGTCATCGTTCCAGCGCCTACATTTCTTCACCGATTTTATTATAACTTCACACAAATGATCCTTATGACAATACCTCGAAAGAGTTCGACTTTCAAGGTCAAGGTCACTGTGGCTATTTTTAGAAAAACTTTTTCATTGCTCTTGCGCTTACATTTTTTCACCAATTTCAAAATCGATTCACACAAATGTTTCTTATGACAATATCTGTAGTGAGTTCCACTTTCAAGGTGAAGGTCACTGTGGCTATTTTTAGAAAAACTTGGTCAATGCTCTAGCGCTTACATTTCTTCACTAATTTCAATATAACTTCACACAAATGTTCCTTAAGACAATATCTCGAGTGATTTCGACTTTCAAGGTCAAGGTCACTGTGGCTATTTTTAGAAAAACTTTGTCATCGCCCTAGCGACTACATTTCTTCACTGATTTCAATATAACTTCACACAAATGTTCCTTATGACAATACCTCGAGTGAGTTTGACTTTCAAGGTCAAGGTCACTGTGGCTATTTTTAGAAAAACTTTGACATGGCTTTAGCGCTTACATTTCTTCACCGATTTCAGTATAACTTCACACAAATGCTCCTTATGACAATATCTCGAACTATTTCGACTTTCAAGGTCAAGGTCACTGTGGCTATTTTTAGAAAATATTTGTCATCACTCTAGTGCCTACATTTATTGATGGATGTTAATAGAACTTCACACAAATGTTTCTTATGGTAATATCTCGAGTTGCTTTGACTTTCAAGGTCATGACCTCAAGGTCTAGGTCACTATGGCTATTTTTAGAAAAACTTTGTCATTGCTCTACCGCCTACATTTATGATTTTAATCTAACTTCACACAAAAGATGCTTATGATAATATCTTGAGCAAGATCTACTTCGCGGCCATGGCCTCAAGTCAAGGTCCCTTTGACTATTCTTAGAGAAATATTGTCATCACTCTAGAACCTACATTTATGGATGGATTTTTAAACAAACTTTACACAAATGTTGCATATGATAATATCTCAAGCAAGTTGGACTTTTGCCATTTAAGTGTTTTCCGCACACGAAGTTGTCTTGTGCGAGGGGATTTGTATCGCATGCGATGCCTTGTTTTTTTTTAATAAAATCTTGTCAGCAAGTCCATATCTTGAGAACTATTAGAGCTTCATTAATCATTCTTGGTACAAACTTGCATCCAGGCATTGCAACTTCAACGCAAGCATTCATATCTGACCTTGACCTATATTTCATGGTTCACTGACTTCGTGAATTATTGCGACCAACCTGACTTTCACCATTTCTCAAAAACTATTAAAGCTTTTTAAATTATAATTGGTACAAACTTGCATCTAGGAATTGCAACTGCAACGCAAGCATCCATATTTGACTTTTACCCATATTTTATGGTTCACTGACTTTGTGAATTATTGCGACCACCCTGACTTTCTATCTAATGTAAGAGTCCATTTCTCAAGATCTATTACAGCTTCATTAATTGTATTTGGTACAAGCTTGCATTTAGGAATTGAAACTTCAATGCAAGTATCCATTTCTGACCTTGACCTACATTTTATGGTTCACTGACTTTGTAAAATAGTTTGACAACCCTAACTTTCACCCTGATGTAAGAGTCTGTTTTTAAGAGTTTCATTGATGATACTTGGTACATGCTTGCAACTAGGAGTGAAATTTTTATGTAGGCATCCATGTTTGACCTTGACCTAGATTTCATGGTTTGGTGACTTTGCGCCCCCACAGGCGCGACATAGCCTTCGGGGGAATTCTTGTTGTATGTTTTTGAGTCTTTAACAATATTTGTTGAATATTTTGCCATCTAAGGACAAGCAAAGGTTGGGGGCATTGTGTTTTACAAACACCATTTCTAGTTTTTTATTATTTCTGCTCTAAAATATTGATTGTGGGTACTCGTTAGAACCGCCTCGATGAGGCGGTTCTAGCGAGTGCCCACAATCTATATTTTGAGCAGAAATAAGAAAAATAACACAATTTTTCATTTTTTTCAGCGATAAAGGTTGTACATCTAATTTAATTGTATAGGCGTGTTTGCGTAATTGAGGATCTTACATGAGTTGAGAAAAAATGGATACAATGCGAGCCTTTTCCTCGATGAGTTTAAAAAATTCAATAATACATGAGCACGAATGAAAGATTCTATTTATCATATGACATCTAAAACGCATTTTATTCACGATTGTTTACAAAAATGTCGAAGTTTCGCCATTAGTAAACGCGACGTCGTTAAAGACGTACGTGTAACGTTACGGGGTGTATCTTACTAATTTGCATATTTAATCCACTAGTGGATTACCGAATTTATTACATGGCGATATTACATTCCCAGACGCGACGTCATATGATAAAATGGCATATTTCATATCTCTTTCATATCTCCAGAACTAGCATTTTCAGATGAACAGTTTTGATATTTATTTTATGTCTAGTCCAAACCAAAAGTAGATTGTGGGTGCTCGTTAGAACCGCCTCCTTGAGGCGGTTCTAACGACCACCCACAAGCAATGTTGTTTTAGCAAAAAAAAAATAATAATGTATATCTTTCACTATGAAGAGCGGGGTTTAGCGGGATATTCGTTAAACGGATTTATTTAACGTCACTTCATAGAACACATTTAACGTCCCTACAGCTGATATTAAGAAGTGTGTGGCGGCCGTAAAAAGTCTCCCTGACTTTCATCATATAGTAGTTTATATTTTATTGTCCTTTGAGGTCATTGATTCTATTGTGGAATTTTGAAAATATTTTAGGGTCACTGATGGGGCCTAATTGATCGAAACTAGCTAATCTGGCCCAGAAACCATGTACATTCCATACTTTTCAGTTCTGTGGTGCATTCTTTGCTTCCAAAGGATTACTCATTTAAAAAGAAAATTGTTAACCAGGGGCCAGTTGTTCAAAGCATTGTTAGCTTAACGAGCTCGTTAGTGGTCATTAGGTTAACTGTTCTAGCAAACACAATATCTAAAATTTTGGTATTTTTGCTGAGAAAATGTGAACAGCTTTTGCAATGCAAAAGTTGCTCACATTTTTTTCTGCAAAATATTTGTATATATGCCACATCACGAAAACACGCCTATATAATTCTGACCCCCTTGAACCCCACTTTTATAGATTTCCGGGGGTATACCTTATTTTTCTTATTTCTGCTCTAAAATATATATTGTGGGTACTCGTTAGAACCGCCTCGATGAGGCGGTTCTAACGAGTGACCACAATCTATATTTTGAGCAGAAATAAGAAAAATAACACAATTTTTCATCATAAAATTTTCATTTTTCCGGCGATAAAGGTGGCAATGTATTTATATAGGCGTGTTTGCGTAATGATATTTAATGATCAAAGTTTAAAAGATATGTTAACTAACAACATCGTTAGTTTTAACAACTTGCCCCTGATGTGTATCTAGTCGGAAAGAGGTGCATATCAAGTGAGCACATGACGTTTTAACATCGCATCGGGATGGGATGACTGCTTTCACTTGTGGCTTTTCCTTGGTAACGTATTCTGATATATTTTGGGTCGATTCTTCCGCCTGTTCTTGTCAAAGTGACCATCGTTGACCATGTACTAAAATCAGGTAAAGGATTTAGCGTTATTATTCACCCTGTGACGTCAGAGCGCAGTGTAAACAAGAGTTGTCAGACGACGATGTCGCTCGCCTTTGGGGGCCTTAGTTGGATGAGGGCAAGTTATCAAAAAAATAATATTTTCTTCTGTAAAACAGCCCAAGAGATTACAGCAATTAAAAAAGAACCGGACAGTACCCCTAAGAACCACTAAAGAGAAAATCTTGTTTTTAGTGGTTTTATTTAAAACAAAAACTTAAAAAAGATATGCGGCGTAGATTTTTTAATCGGAAGGTTATTTTGAAATATGAGCTACGATAGTGATTTAGCAACAATTGTCCAGCTGTGAACTGGTTAACTGTATTCAAACAATTCAGCTGTCACATGAGAAAAAATAACATTGCAGAGGGCGGTGTACCACCTGTCTAGGGTAAGGTCGAAGTCAAAGGTCAAGGTAAAAATTGAGACCTCAGTTGAAGAGCATGTGAGCTCAAGTATATACATAACAAATATGAATGAACACAAATATACAATGATACTGTTACATTTACAATTTTATTGTTGTTTATAAAAATTACTAACAACTTTCTCTTAAATGACCATATTTTTAAACCGGCATATCTCCAAAGCCCATGTAGATATTTTATTCTAATTTTCAGAACTTTCTAAATATGTTGATTACAGACTGAAAGCCAGATTTGTAAAGGTTACACATTTTGCATTTTCCGGAGTAGGCCTATTCTCAACCTACGTAGGTGCCTCGGGAAGCCAAAAGTAGTGACTGGCTTAGCAACAGTTGTTTTTTTTTCTACAAACGCGGGATAAAAAACGGCAAAAAAAGCATATACAAATATTGTGACACATGTTCGGCCAGCGATAGTTAGGAGAGCTAACCTGTCCAAACGTGTGTCAGATCTATTCCAATTTGTATGGACATAGCCTTTATTCTACAAATATAGAACTAGATCTTTACTCAAGCCCCTTGAAACCTCATTGAGAAAAACTTCGAACTTCTCAAGAGGTCCCTCAGGGGGTTTAGTCAAAAACAAAATATAAATAATATCATACAATTTTTATATATTTTATATTTGTATCAATAATATATCAATAAGGATTATATAATAATTCATATGCAGGGAACGCTGTCAAACGATAGGCACTCATAAGTGCAAAGCCGTGGCCGAAACCACAGTGCCAATCATTGACTTTGTTCCCCTTTCACATTATTTTTATTATTATTATTATTAGGTTTTTATTTATATATGCTGTTTATTTATTTGTGTTTCTGTTTATATTAATGTTGATATTTGAATATATATGAGCGAGTCGAACCAGAGAGCGGCTAGTTGAGGGGTAATCTATACAGCCACCCTCCATCTTGGTTTAATTACATGATACATGTCCCGTATTTGTAGTATATATTGTATCATTATATCACATACATTTGTTCATTTTAACATTTAATGATTTGATTGTTAGAGTACCATATAGTTGTCTTAGAATAAGTCAATGTCACTAAGTGCTTGCAATGCGTTCAGATATATGGAAACCGAAAGTAAAAATTTTGATTGTCTTTTCACCATGCATATTAATAAAATCGTTTCAGTTTGTTCATTCAAACAGAGGTAGATTAAAACACTTTAAAATTAATATTAATGGTACTGGTAATGGTCTCTATTACACATATGAAAAACGAAAAAATATCCTAGGTTAAAATAAAGATAATGAACACTTCGGTAAACTGTCGTATGTGTTGAATGTCAAATTATTGACCAATCAAATGATCATCTCCTCGAAAATGTGGTTCTATTGACCAATGGAATAACGAAAATTGTAGGACAAAATCAAAAACATAACGGCTACGCCGAAAAAAAAACAACAATTCCTATTTTGCAGGTTTTGCCAGAAAAAACAACAACATTTTCTTATGTAATAGAGCTAAACAGACTGCAGTACATGAAAGGGAACCAAAAAGTACCCTCAAACAGTCCTGTTTTCAAGCTATTGCACTGTAAAAACCCGAATCTATATTAATTTTGCTAATTTGAAAAAATACAAACTTCCGAGTAACCCTCCAGGATTTGAACTCACGACCCTTTGATTGAGAGTCCAAAGCTCAATCCACTGCACCATTGAGATTGCAGGTAAACTTTAATCAAGGGAAATAAGGTAGTAATGCAGAGGAAATGATTGCACGACCCGCAGAAAAAGCGACCGACTGAAGTCGGTTGATTCCTAAGAGTGCCCTAAAATCACCGTGCCATTCTGTCATTCTGTCAGTCTGTCATTCTGTCAGTCTGTCATTCTGTCAGTCTGTCATTCTGTCAGTCTGTCAGTCTGTCTGTCCGTCCGTAACCCGTTTGTGAAAATTGGTGATAGTGACTTAACCGCTTGGAATATTTAAGCCATTTTGGCATACTGATAGATATCAATGAGATCTAACCAATGAACTTGCGAAATATTATATTCCATTTAGTATAGCCTCGCCGAGGCGAAAAATGTGAAAATTTTCGAACTGCTTCTCCTCGGAAACCGTTGGGCCGATTGAAGTCAAATTTCATTTGGAGCCTCTATGGGATGGGGGAAACCAAAATTTGCTCATGGGGTCCAGGTCACATGACCAAAATGGCCGCCAAGCCATATATGGTCTGTCTGTCTGTCCGTCCGTAACCCGTTTGTGAAAATTGGTGATAGTGACTTAACCGCTTGGAATATTTAAACAATTTTTGGCATTCTGATAGATATCAATGAGATCTAACCAATGAACTTGCGAAATATAACATTCCATTTAGTATAGCCTCGCCGAGGCGAAAAAAATGAAAATTTGCGAACTGCTTCTCCTCGGAAACCGTTGGGCCGATTGAAGTCAAATTTCATATGGAGCCTCTATGGGATGGGGGAAACCAAAATTTGCTCATGGGGTCTAGGTCACATGACCAAAATGGCCGCCAAGCCATATATGGTAAAAACCATTCAAAATAGTCTTCTCCAGAACCTCTGGGCAGATTTCCACGAAATTAATAAATAGCATCTGGCACGTAGGCCCATCATAAATTGCTAAAATGGTGACCCTGGGTTGACCTTGACCTTCTTTGTGCCTAGGTCAAACTTTGACACATATGCTTTTGTTGGAATATTCAAACAATTTTTGGCATACTGATAGATATCAATGAGACTAACCAATGAACTTGCGAAATATTACATTCCATTTAGTATAGCCTCGCCGAGGCGAAAAAAATGTGAACATTTTCGAACGGCTTCTCCTTGGAAACCGTTGGGCCGATTGAAGTCAAATTTCATATGGAGCCTCTATGGGATGGGGGAAACCAAAATTTGCTCATGGGGTCCAGGTCACATGACCAAAATGGTCGCCAAGCCATATATGGTAAAAACCCTTCAAAAATAGTCTTCTCCAGAACCACTAAGCAGATTTCCACGAAACTTAATAAATAGCATCTGGGACGTAGGCCCATCATAAATTGCTAAAATGGTGACCCTGGGTTGACCTTGACCTTCTTTGTGCCTAGGTCAAACTTTGTGACACATATGCTTTTGTTGGAATATTTAAACAATTTTTGGCATACTGATAGATATCAATGAGATCTAACCAATGAACTTGCGAAATATTACATTCCATTTAGTATAGCCTCGCCGAGGCGAAAAAATGTGAAAATTTTCGAACCGCTTCTCCTTGGAAACCGTTGGGCCGATTGAAGTCAAATTTCATATGGAGCCTCTATGGGATGGGGGAAACCAAAATTTGCTCATGGGGTCCAGGTCACATGTCCAAAATGGCCGCCAAGCCATATATGGTAAAAACCCTTCAAAAATAGTCTTCTCCAGAACCACTGGGCAGATTTCCACGAAACTTGATAAATAGCATCTGGGACAAAGGCCATCATAAATTGCTAAAATGGTGACCCTGGGTTGACCTTGACCTTCTTTGTGCCTAGGTCAAACTTTGACACATATGCTTTTGTGTTGGAAAAGTGAGGATGCATTTTATCTGGCAAACGATTCAGAATACAGTACTAAAGTATAAGATATATTTTTGCTCCTCACGATAAGGCGCATTTATTTGGGGAACCGTTTTAGGTCGAGGTCACATGACCAAAATGGCCACCATACCCATATATGGTAACACTCATAAAGCTAAAAGCATCCGGCGGGTCGTGCACTTCAGCTGAAGCACTGGTTAACCTCTCAAAAAGACAATTTAACCCAAAATACCTTGGAAACGAGTGAAAAAGAATATGTAAAATATTGATTTTTACCAATTGTTAATTTTATTTGAAAATACATTTGTAAAACATTACAAATAAGAGCTTGCAAGTAAACTTTAACTGACTTTCGTAAGGGGAGCTAAAACGGGTTGATTAGCTGTAAAATCTGGAATGGCCTCGTATACTGGGACAAACCGTATAGCCCCAGATCTGACGCCATGGTTTAATCAGGGTCTAAACCACAGTGTAGGACCGGAGATTGCATGCGACCTGCGATTCTGTACAGTGACAGATGGACACTTGTCGGATCAATTGAAGTTGACACGGTATGTTAAGTTTGTGTTAACGTATCTTTTCGGCAGTAACCTCAAACTCTTGTTATCCAGTGTAAGGAACATGTCGGGCAGGTAAGCGTGCCTTGTGTAACTTTTTAAGAGCAACTAGAATGACTTGATCATTTTGACATTCAAAACTTGAAATGATTTTGCCTCAAAGATCTTCCTGTATACCATTAGCATACGTGAACGTGTTTTCCACCGATAAAAAATGTCAGTTCATTATACAGTTGGTGTGTTTGTCAACGATTTCCAAGATGCAATCCCCGAATGCGATAGAAATGCCAGTCCTTCCTCTTGTGCGAAAGCAATTTTGTATTGTCACTTGCACAAACGTGTTTCAGATTTGTACAGTCATCGGAATCGATTTTATATTGTCACCTGAAGTGATTTAAAAGCTATTTCGAGGTAACTGTACTGATGAATTTCGCCAGTTTGCAGCAAAATTTCTTGCGTTGAACGGCATTATGGACGTGGAGAAGATAGTAACAATCTAGAAATGTTATTTTGCATTTCTATTGTGTCCTGTATAGCATGTATCATAACAGCCTGAACATGATAAATCACGTATTTGGATGAGAATCATAAGTCGTCTTGAACTTGTTTAATGGTTAACAAGAAGGCCAAGATGGCACTAAATCGCTCACCTGATTTCATACTGACGTTTTTCTATCTATCTCCTGCACAATATAACTGTGAAGAAAAGAAATATTTTCCACAAATTTCTACTATTTTTTTACATCCCATTTCTAATAACATTTTATGATTTATAAATTGTTAAAGTAAGCAACTCTTGCATAATTCGTCAACAGTATTTGCACGATACTTGAATAAAATAGGCATTAATCTCAGTATTTATTCAAATGAAATTACTTTGTTTGTTTGTTTGATTTGAGGTTTAACGTCCCCGTCAACACTGTAAAGGTCATTTTGGAGACGTTGCTTCCAATTTATTGGGACTTTTACCCGACATTAAGTTGAAATGACATCTCAAGCCCTGCCGCCCAGTGAACCCAATAGGGTTTATAAGCCTGGACGGTCCGACTCTCGCACCGCTTTGCTTTGGGCAGGGCTAGATCCTCCAAGCAGTTTACCAGTACTCGTGTGCGGGTCGGATTCAGCTCTGCGTGGAAGCATCATGCAGCCCATCTATTTCTTCAAGCCCCGATGGGCGGAGGCAGTAAATAACTAATGAATTATTAGAACGAAGATTGAAACGATTTTTTCCGATACTTGTAAGAATTTTATTTTTTGTTTGGCTGCAAAATAAAAATATTTTGAATTTTAATTGTTTCCATTTTCTCCTCATAGAAACTTTTAACCCCGTCACGGGTCGAGAGTTGCCTATATAAGTGCGGGGTTAAATGTCTATATTAGGATTGGATAGAAATAATTAAAATTCAAAATATTTATATTCTCCAGCCATTCTCAATATTATCGAAAGATTATCATTTGAGCCCCGCCAAGCGAATTTGTGTCTCTGAGCATTCCGTCATGACAAATTTTAACTGCGCATGCCCAGCCATTTAGAGGGGCCATGAATATGGCTTTCTGTCTGAAGGTTCCTCTTGATTCACTGCTTGTATGAGCGAGCAGCAAAGGTTCTGGCGAGACTGAGCGGATGCGCAGGCTCGCCTGAACCTTCGCTGCTCGCATAGGCGATAAGTACCAAAATCGCTTGACGGGGCCCATTTTAAAACTTGTTCAGGTAATTAATTAGTTATTTTTTTTAATAAATACTGAGATTACTGCCCACTTTATTCAAGTACGGTGTAATTATGCAAAATTTTAATACTTTTACATTTCAGAAATCATAAAATTTTATAAGGAATCGATGACTGGATATATAAATTTAGAGAAAATGACAATTGTGGGGAAGATTTTTCGTTTATTCACAATTATGCTGCGGTGAAGATAAAGAAGCTTTATTTAACGTCGCATATCCGAAACAAATAACATAAGCTTTGTAGAGCTTTTATTGCGACAAACAAAGTATCCTTTAACAAATACTTACCTGCCTTCATTATCTTCTTAGGACTCCCCCTGATAAAGCGAGCGTCAGCCAAGGGAGCGCCCAGTACCATTTTTACGGCTTTGGCGCGACCAGGGATCGAACCCGCGACCTCCCATTCCCGAAGCGGACGCTCTACCACTGAGCTATCAGGGCCGGTTTAAAATCTCTTAACTTCCCGTTGTTTTCCGTTGATTACGACCCGCGGTTACCCCTTGGTAAGATAGATAACTCTGTATTGATCAGGAGTGTGAAGTCACGGCACAAGCTCGAATATACTAAAGTAAAAGTCCAATAAAACGGCTCAAAGCAAAGGCAATCAAAAATTAATTGTAAAAAAGAAAATGTTGAAGTTGCATTATAGACTTGCTAAACCCAACCCTTTCCAACCTAAGGCTGTGGTTAGGGCACCGAAAGATTGAACCTCAGGTGCGCAATTTAACTGGACGGAATCTTGTTGTTTCCTTTGAAAACAATCTCGACCTCAAAAATCCTTTTAAATACGCTTAACCACAGAGATGATCCTCATTAGGGACCCAAGCAATAAAGAATTTAATATTTGCAAATGGTCCCAGCATTTGAGAAGACATATTCCGAACTCTATTGTAAATTTTCCTTTTTGGACGGTGATGTTCCTCGTGCGACATCGTACGGGGTTTATATTTCGCAGTTAATTCGATTCGCTAGAGTGTCTAGTCATGTATCCGACTTCAACACTCGTAATGAATTGTTGGCCGTTGGGCTTCTTAATCAGGGGTATCGGTATCATAAACTACGTAAAGTCTTTTCTATGTTTTATAGACGTCATTGTGATTTGGTTTCAAAATTCAGTGTTGGACTTAGAACACTTTTGCAACATGGCCTATCGGAACCCGAATTCTATGGTGACTTAGTATATAAATTTAGAAAAATACATGCCTGTAATGACTTTAGTACCCAATTTCGTAAAATCGTTCGTCGATATATAAAGATTGGGTACAACATAAATGTTATTAAACAGACTGCATGCATGGTGGTTAACCCAATCACGGTTGGCAACTTTGCTTCCCTCTTTGACTGCACACCGTTGGATCGGGCTTAAAATTATATGACGGTTCCAGCGTAAAAGCATAAATGGAATTTTACTTTGTTTTAGTATTCTTTATGTTGGTTGGCGCCTGATGCTCCGTCTTTGGTCGGGCCCCTCTGAGTCTAACTTTTGGTTTTGTTTTGCTCCAGCAATTCTGTTGTTGTATGCTGTCGAGTCCTCAACCTTGTTTCATCTCTGTAGTTTTTTGATTTGTATGTTCTCGGAGATGTTACACTGATGAGTTAGGAAGCCTTCATGCGGACTAAACAAATTAGTGTATACCGCGACAGAGGTAAGGGCGAGGATTATAGGCGTGTAAAATCGATTTAAGCCCCACCCCCCACTGGAATTCTTTCCACTGACCGTTCCAAGGCGGTTCTTCTGTGGCGGTTTATTTATGTTGTTGTTTGTTACTTACTGAGTGTATCACTTGTGTCTTTTTATTTTGGATGGCCATTTGGCCATTTTGTGGGAAAGTAACTGTCCTTATGGCCTTCCTTTGTTTAGGTTTCCATTATGGCCTGGTCGCTTCATGTTTAGTTTCTTTCCCTTTGGTGTCTTTGATGGGTGGAGAAAGTTAATTGTACAGATTCCTGATCTTTGTTTTACTTCTACTTTCTAAAGGATGAATTTTAATATCACTTCAAAGTCGAAAGGGTGTAGCTTTGGTGTATTTTGTGTAAAACTTCCCATATAATTATTCACAATAAATTACAGACCTTTCAAGTCACTGTACAAAACCAATTTCCCAGATCTCAGATCACTGTACAACAACAGCACAAGTGACTGTACAATTATTGACATTTTAAACGCTGGATAAAGAAGATTGGAGTAGAGTATGTTATGAAACCATGCGGCATGTTTTCACAGAAATGTAATTATGCCCCCAACTTTGAAAAAGTTGGAGGGGCATATTGCTTCTGGTTCGTTCGTCCGTTCGTCCGTTCGTCCGTTCGTCTGTTCGTCCGTTCGTCCGTTCGTCCGTTCGTCCGTCCGTTACGCTTTTGATGCATAGCATAACTAAAGAACCGTGTATGCTAGGGTTTTGAAATTTCATATATGGATTCCTCATGGAAAATTAGCTGACACGTATTTTTTTTCTCGTCCGGATTATGCCCCCTTCAAGAGTTATTGCCCTTTGGAATTTTTTTAATAAAATCTTGTCAGCAAGATATCTCAAAAACTATTGGAGCTAGAGCCTTGAAAGTTGGTGATTATATTGGTGGTGATGAGTAGATGAATTGATTAACTTTTGACAAAATTCCGAAAAATACTTTGTGAGTTATGGCCCTTTGTCATTTTGGTAATTTGTGCCCATTGTAATGTATGCTAAAAGTGATGCATAGCATAACTTTAGAACCGTGTATGCTAGGGTTTTGAAATTTCATATATGGATTCCTCATGGAAAATTAGCTGACGCGTATTTTTTTTCTTGTCCGGATTATGCCCCTTTAAAGAGTAATTGCCCTTTGAAATTTTTTTAATAAAATTTTGTCAGCAAGATATCTCAAAAACTATTGGAGCTAGAGCCTTGAAAGGTGGTGAATATATTGGTGGTGATGAGTAGATGAACTGATTAACTTTTGACGAAATTCCGAAAAATACTTTGTGAGTTATGGCCCTTTGTCATTTTGGTAATTTGTGCCCATTGTAATTATGCTAAAAGTGATGCAAAGCATATCTTTTGAACCGTGTATGCTAGGGTTTTGAAATTTCATATATTGATTCCTCATGGAAAATTAGCTGACGCATATTTTTTTTCTCGTCCGGATTATGCCCCTTTTAAGAGTTATTGCCCTTTGGAATTTTTTTAATAAAATCTTGTCAGCAAGATATCTCAAAAACTATTGGAGCTAGAGCCTTGAAAGTTGGTGATTATATTGGTGGTGATGAGTAGATGAATTGATTAACTTTTGACAAAATTCCGAAAAATACTTTGTGAGTTATGGCCCTTTGTCATTTTGGTAATTTGTGCCCATTGTAATGTATGCTAAAAGTGATGCATAGCATAACTTTAGAACCGTGTATGCTAGGGTTTTGAAATTTCATATATGGATTCCTCATGGAAAATTAGCTGACGCGTATTTTTTTTCTTGTCCGGATTATGCCCCTTTTAAGAGTAATTGCCCTTTGAAATTTTTTTAATAAAATTTTGTCAGCAAGATATCTCAAAAACTATTGGAGCTAGAGCCTTGAAAGGTGGTGAATATATTGGTGGTGATGAGTAGATGAACTGATTAACTTTTGACGAAATTCCTAAAAATACTTTGTGAGTTATGGCCCTTTGTCATTTTGGTAATTTGTGCCCATTGTAATTATGCTAAAAGTGATGCAAAGCATATCTTTTGAACCGTGTATGCTAGGGTTTTGAAATTTCATATATTGATTCCTCATGGAAAATTAGCTGACGCATATTTTTTTTCTCGTCCGGATTATGCCCCTTTTAAGAGTTATTGCCCTTTGAAATTTTTTTAATAAAATCTTGTCAGCAAGATATCTCAAAAACTATTGGAGCTAGAGCCTTGAAAGTTGGTGAATAGATTGGTGGTGGTGAGTAGATAAACTGATTAACTTTTGACAAAATTCCGAAAAATACTTTTTGAGTTATGGCCCTTTGTCATTTTGGTAATTTGTGCCCATTGTAATGTATGCTAAAAGTGATGCATAGCATATCTTTAGAACCGTGTATGCTAGGGTTTTGAAATTTCATATATGGATTCCTCATGTAAAATTAGCTGACGCGTATTTTTTTTCTCGTCCGGATTATGCCCCCTTCAAGAGTTATTGCCCTTTGGAATTTTTTTAATAAAATCTTGTCAGCAAGATATCTCAAAAACTATTGGAGCTAGAGCCTTGAAAGTTAATGATTATATTGGTGGTGATGAGTAGATGAATTGATTAACTTTTGACAAAATTCCGAAAAATACTTTGTGAGTTATGGCCCTTTGTCATTTTGGTAATTTGTGAAAAACTTTGTCATCGTTCTAGCGCCTACATTTCTTCACCAATTTCAATATAACTTCACAAAAATGTTCCTTATAAAAAAATCTCGCGCGAGTTCGGCTTTCAAGGTCATGACCTCAAGGTCAAGGTCACTGTGGCTATTTTTAGAAAAACTTTGTCATCGCTCTAGCGCCTACATTTCTTCACTTATTTCAATATAACTTCACACAAATGTTCCTTATAAAAAAATTTAGCGCGAGTTCGACTTCAAAGTCATGACCTCAAGGTCAAGGTCACTGTGGCTATTTTTAGAAAAACTTTGTCATCGCTCTAGCGCTTACATTTCTTCACCAATTTCAATATAACTTCACACAAATGTTTCTTATGACAATATCTCAGCGAGTTCGACTTTCAAGGTCATGACCTCAAGGTCAAGGTCACTGTGGCTATTTTAAGAAAAACTTTGTCATCACTCTAGCGCCTACATTTCTTCACTGATTTCAATATAACTTCACACAAATGTTCCTTATGACAATATCTTGAGCGAGGTCGACTTTCAAGGTCATGACCTCAAGGTCAAGGTCACTGTGGCTATTTTAAGAAAAACTTTGTCATCACTCTAGCGCCTACATTTCTTCACTGATTTCAATATAACTTCACACAAATGTGCCTTATGACAATATCTTGAGCGAGGTCGACTTTCAAGGTCATGACCTCAAGGTCAAGGTCACTGTGGCTATTTTCAAAAAAACTTTGTCATTGCTCTAGCGCCTACATTTCTTCACTGATTTCAATATAACTTCACACAAATGTTCCTTATGACAATTTCTCGAGTGTGTTCGACTTTCAGGGTCATGACCTCAAGGTCAAGGTCACTGTGGCTATTTTTAGAAAAAATTTGTCATCACTCTAGCGCTTACATTTCTTCACCGATTTCAATATAACTTCACACAAATGTTCCTTATGACAATATCTCTAGCGAATTCCACTTTCAAAGTCAAGGTCACTGTGGCTATTTTTAGAAAAACTTTGTCAATGCTCTAGCGCTTACATTTCTTCACCGATTTCAATATAACTTCACACAAATGTTCCTTATGACAATATCTCAAGCCATTTCAACTTTCAAGGTCAAGGTCACAATGGCTATTTTTAGAAAAACTTTGTCATCGCTCCAGCGCCTACATTTCTTCACCGAATTTAATATAACTTCACACAAATGATCCTTATGACAATATCTCTAGCGAGTTCCACTTTCAAGGTCAAGGTCACTGTGGCTATTTTTAGAAAAACTTTGTCATTGCTCTAGCGCTTACATTTCTTTACCGATTTCAATATAACTTCACACAAATGTTCCTTATGACAATATCTCAAGCCATTTCAACTTTCAAGGTCAAGGTCACAATGGCTATTTTTAGAAAAACTTTGTCATCGCTCCAGCGCCTACATTTCTTCACCGATTTTAATATAACTTCACACAAATGATCCTTATGACAATACCTCGAAAGAGTTTGACTTTCAAGGTCAAGGTCACTGTGGCTATTTTTAGAAAAACTTTTTCATTGCTCTAGCGCTTACATTTTTTCACCAATTTCAAAATCGATTCACACAAATGTTCCTTATGACAATATCTGTAGCGAGTTCCACTTTCAAGGTCAAGGTCAATGTGGCTATTTTTAGAAAAACTTTGTCAATGCTCTAGCGCTTAAATTTCTTCACCAATTTCAATATAACTTCACACAAATGTTCCTTAAGACAATATCTTGAGCGATTTCGACTTTCAAGGTCAAGGTCACTGTGGCTATTTTTAGAAAAACTTTGTCATCGCCCTAGCGACTACATTTCTTCACTGATTTCAATATAACTTCACACAATTGTTCCTAATGACAATACCTCGTGTGAGTTTGACTTTCAAGGTCAAGGTCACTGTGGCTATTTTTAGAAAAACTTTGACATGGCTCTAGCGCTTACATTTCTTCACCGATTTCAGTATAACTTCACACAACTGTTCCTTATGACAATATCTCGAACTATTTCGACTTTCAAGGTCAAGGTCACTGTGGCTATTTTTAGAAAATCTTTGTCATCGCTCTAGTGCCTACATTTATTGATGGATGTTAATAGAACTTCACACAAATGTTTCTTATGGTAATATCTCGAGTTGCTTTGACTCTCAAGGTCATGACCTCAAAGTCAAGGTCACTATGGCTATTTTTAGAAAAACTTTGTCATTGCTCTACCGCCTACATTTATGATTTTAATCTAACTTCACACAAAAGATGCTTATGATAATATCTTGAGCAAGATCTACTTCACGGCCATGGCCTCAAGTCAAGGTCCCTATGACTATTTTTAGAGAAATATTGTCATCACTCTAGAACCTACATTTATGGATGGATTTTTAAACAAACTTTACACAAATGTTGCATATGATAATATCTCAAGCAAGTTGGACTTTTGCCATTTCAATGTTTTCCACACACGTAGTTGTCTTGTGCGAGGGGATTTGTATCGCATGCGATGCCTTGTTTTTTTTAATAAAATCTTGTCAGCAAGTCCATATCTTGAGAACTATTAGAGCTTCATTAATCATTCTTGGTACAAACTTGCATCCAGGCATTGCAACTTCAACGCAAGCATCCATATCTGACATTGACCTATATTTCATGGTTCACTGACTTCGTGAATTATTGCGACCACCCTGACTTTCACCATTTCTCGAAAACTATTAAAGCTTTTTAAATTATAATTGGTACAAACTTGCATCTAGGAATTGCAACTGCAACCCAAGCATCCATATTTGACTTTTACCCATATTTCATGGTTCACTGACTTTGTGAGTTATTGCGACCACCCTGACTTTCTATCTAATGTAAGAGTCCATTTCTCAAGATCTATTAGAGCTTCATTAATTGTATTTGGTACAAGCTTGCATTTAGGAATTGAAACTTCAATGCAAGTATCCATTTCTGACCTTGATCTACATTTAATGGTTCACTGACTTTGTAAAGTAGTGTGACAACCCTAACTTTCACCCTGATGTAAGAGTCTGTTTTTAAGAGTTTCATTGATGATACTTGGTACATGCTTGCAACTAGGAGTGAAATTTTTAGGCAGGCATCCATGTTTGACCTTGACCTAGATTTCATGGTTTGGTGACTTTGCACCCCCACAGGCGCGACATAGCCTTCAGGGGAATTCTTGTTGTATGTTTTTGAGTCTTTAACAATATTTGTTGAATATTTTGCCATCTAAAGACAAGCAAAGGTTGGGGGCATTGTGTTTTACAAACACCATTTCTAGTTTTTATTCATTTTCCGCTTGGAAAATAACATTTTAATTCGGAGGATTCTAAAACAGACTCGTCGTTTTGGGATAAAATCATTTGTATTTTTGCACGTTTGAATGATTAAGGCATTCCCATAGCTCATACGAAACCTGACAACCAACCTACGTGCTTCTTATACAATTCACACAAACAGACAATTAGTAAGATATGAAGGTTTCTTCTTCAACAAGGTCTATCGGAACCCGAATTTTATGGTGACTTCGTATATAAAATCAGAAAAATATAAAACCGCACTGACTTCAGCACCCTATTTCATTCTTCGGTATTAAAAGATTGGGTACAACATAAATGTTATACGACAGACTGCATGCATTGTAGTTAATCCCATCACGGTTGACAACTTTGCTTCCCTCTTAAATTGCATGCCGGTGGGTCAGGCCTCAGATTCTATGACGGTTCCAGCGTAAAGGCTTACTGAGAATAAGAGAGAATCTAATTCTATGTAATGTTGGTTGTTGCCTGATGCTCTGTCTCTTGTCGGGCCCATCGGAGTCTAACTGTTGGTTTTCTTTTGCTCCAGCATTTAAGTAGTTTCTTGCTGTCGAGTCCTTACCGTGGTTGTTTTATTTTTTGTGTTCACGAAGATGTTGCACTGATGAGTAAGGAGGCCTTCATTCGAATTGAACCAATTTGCCAGATCTCAGATCACTGTACAACAACAGCACAAGCGACTGTACAATTATTGACATTTTAAACGCTGGTTAAAGAAGGTGGGAGTAGAGTATGTTACAAAACCATGGCATGTTTTCACAGAAATGTAATTTTTATTCATTTTCCGCTTGGAAAATAACATTTTAATTCGGAGGATTCTAAAACAGACTCGTCGTTTTGGGATAAAATCATTTGTATTTTAGCACGTTTGAATGATTAAGGCATTCCCGTAGCTCATAAGAAACCTGACAACCAACCTACGTGCTTCTTATACAATACACACACAACAGACAATTGGTAAGATATGAAGGTTTTAAATCTTAACTCTCTTCTGCAACAAGGTCTATCGGAACCCGAATTTTATGGTGACTTCGTATATGAATTCAGGAAAATACATAACCGCATTGACTTCAGCACCCAATTTCATACTACGGTATAAAAATATTTGGTACAACATAAATGTTATACGACAGACTGCATGCATTGTAGTTAACCCCATCACGGTTGACAACTTTGCTTCCCTCTTTAATTGCACGCCGGTGGGTCAGGCCTCAGATTCTATGACGGTTCCAGCGTAAAGGCTTGCTGAGAATAAGAGATAATCTAATTCTATGTAATGTTGGTCGTTGCCTGATGGTCTGTCTCTGGTCGGCCCATCGGTGTCTAACTGTTGGTTTTCTTTTGCTCCAGCATTTCAGTGGTTTCTTGCTGTCGAGTCCTTAACGTTGTTTCATCTCTGTGATTGTTTGATTTTTTGTGTTCACGGAGATGTTGCACTGATGATCTAGGAGGCCTTCATGCGGACTGAACAAATTATTAGTCTGAATTGCGACGGAAGTAAGTCACGTAAAATCGATTTAACCCCCCCCCCCCCCCCCTCCCAAGTGGAATTCGTTTCACTGACCGTTCCGTCGCGGTTTATTTTTGTTATGGTTTGTCTTTGAGTGTTTGTATCGCTTATATTATTTTGTTTTGGATAGCCAATTGGCCATTTTGTGGGAGAGTAACTGTCCTTTTGGCTTTCCGCTATTGATGTTTCCGTTAGGGTCAGTTGTTTCATGTGTGTTTTTCTTTCCTTTGGTATCTCTGATTGGAGCTGTGGGTTAATTTTATCGATTCCTGGTCATTGCTTTCACTTCTATTTTACCATAACCATCAACATAAATAAATACAAACAAACTTACATATCGTGTCAGCCTTAATTTAATCCTGCAAGTGACAAATCGTAACTGTACAGGATCGTAGGTCACATACAATCCAAAACACTGTACATTTCCGGTCCTAAAATGTGCTAAACTGTTTGTATACAATATCGGAAAATACCGGAATTTAAAGGTTCAACGAAACAGCCTAAATCTCCGTTCAGGACCATTTCCCAGCCTGCTCTGTGGGACAATCGACCCACCAGTGCTGTCTCAGTGCTTTGGTTTCTGTTATGCGTAAACCTCGTAACCTTGCTCTGTTATTGGGGGTGGATGGGTGAGGCAAAAATGATGTGTATCTCTCATCACTGGGGCGTCCAACTGATCTCGGCTTAAAGTTGGACAAGGCCTGCTGTCCTTGCATCAGGTTAGGGTAGAGGGTGGAGTGTTATTTCTTTTGTTTCTATACTTCCATTCATTTTCCTCTTTCTCCTTTGTCCCTTACTTTCAATTAATCTACTATCTCTTCTTTCTCTCTCTCCCTTTCTCTAGTAGACGACACAAAATGACCCACTAGGGTTGAGGTGTCGTTAAACCTCAAACATTCAATCAAATCTTGCTTTGTTATTAACCCTCAATGGCTCGAACGTCCCCTGACTAGAACTTTTGATCGACTGTCGATCGCTCCATAGTTACTAAGCATAAAAACTCTTCAGTGCTAAAGTCCACGTAACTTTCACTGATTTGTAGGAAATCCAGGTAAACTATTTATAGAACATAGCAGCGTTAATCGTTAATTTTATCCAGTGATGTCAGCTTGTTGCGTAATAAGGTTTATCTATAGAATCTGGGCTGGAATCATAGTTCGGGCTTAGCAAACAGTTAAGACCCAGGGTTAAACCAGGCGGTTTATTTTTGTTATGATTTGTCTTTGGGTGTGTTTGTCGGTTATTTTTTCTTTTGTTTTGGATAGTAGATTGGCCCTTTTGTGGGAAAGTAACTGTCCTTTTGGCTTTCCGCTATTGATGTTTCCATTAGGGTCTGTTGTTTCGTGTTGGCGTTTCTTTCCATTTAGTGTCTCTAATTGGAGCTGTGGGTTGATTGTGTCGATTATTGATCATCGCCTTCACTTCTTTTAAACAATACAGTAAGTTTCAATATAGGACTATTTCCCAACTTACACTCAGATCCGGTCGACACACCAGTACTCTCAGTGCTTTTATTTCATGGTCCCAAAGGTGTTCGAGCAATTGAAGTTCGAAGGTGAGACTTTGTATTATGCCTAAAAATGACCTGACCGACCTTTTTTGTGCCGACCCTGCAATTTTTATTGAAAAATATAAAAAAAAAAATAAATAAAAAATAGAAAGATTTTCTTACCTAGCTACCTCAAAATTATCTAGCACTTCTGATAAAAATTCATAATACTGTCAAAATAGATAAACTGATACATGAAATCCTGTTCTTTTGCTTCCTCGATGCTTTAAACTCGTTATTTGAATGTTTTCAGGTAATATATTTAAAATATATATTATATTATTATTTTATTATTTTGTCGTTGTTGTTTTTTTTTTCTTTTTTTTTTCTTTTTTCCATCCAATAAAATTTTAACAAAATATAAAAAAGCTTTTGCGACATACCGACACATACCTGTTTTCGGTATGTTAGTGGATACACATTTTAGGCCTTAGGATTTCAAAGTCAAAGGATGCACTTTTAGTTTCACCCTTGTACCCCCTTTTGTGGAGTAGATTCTTCCGTCGTCGAATTTGAACACAGCCATCTATGCGAGTATTGAGATTTGATCAAAATCATTAGCAGAATGACAAACAGTGTAAATCTTGACTGATGAGACGGCTCTTTTGAACCGTCTCATCTAAATCTAGACTGTTTGCATAGATATTTATACCAGTCTACAGGGTTGAAAGGGTTTAGCAATAATACCTTCCGGGAAATAATTAGACAAAATAATTTTGCATAAGCACGTTATATCAATGAATGGAGCCCTATTAGCAATTAGCTGGACGAATATGCTGAGCTGACTGGATATTTGATAGCTAGCTGGCTGGATATTTGATAGGCTAGCTTCATTTCTGAAAATTAAAGAAAAAATCTTTGATCGCTGAAAAAAGGAAAGCACGCACTAACAGCACGAGATGTATTTCTATTTCGTATGATTCCTGGTGTGAATCCTTAAAGAATAAAAAAGCTAATGCACTCTTGAGCACGAAGGCCCAAAGACAAAGCGATATTTGTAGGTTCCGCTAAAATGCAAGAATAGAGTTCATAACATATAAGTATTACAGTACTATGAAATCAGCTAGCTCAAAAGAATAAGGTATTTACTGCATAGGCGGGCAGCAAAGGCCCAGGCGAGCCTACGCATGCGGAGTCTTGCCAGAGCCTTTGTTGCTCCCAGGGAGTAAAAAGATCTCGCCAGAGCTCGTGCTGCTCAGACATAAAAACACTCGCCAGAGTCTCTGGTGTTCGCAGACATAAGAAGAGATCTCCCCAGATAACGGTAGTCATGAGTCTAGCCCTATATGGCGATTCCAGAATAAATGCGAACGCAAATTTGAAGGACATATTATTGGTGAATACTAAATTTATTTTTTCTCATTTATCCGCTCGGTTGTTTCTGATTTCTGCTTTCAAACATAGATTTTCGGAATGAAAGACCCACATCAATCAAAAGTTAAAATCTTTTGCGGAAACGTCATCAGTTACATGTACATGTTTTTGCCATTTACATAGCGCGTAGATCTAGTCTACAACACCGCAAAATGTTCGCTGCTTGTTTAGTTCAATATCTCTAGTTTATACGGATATGAGCAGATGCCGAACCGCCGATAGACTAAGACGTTCACACGTAGCCATAGCAACGTAACTTCGCTACCCTAAGAAAGATTGTTTTCATGGTCATTCACGTGAAATCTCGGCGAGACTTGGCGAGACAACCGTCTCGGACTGGTTAACTTTTTTTCCTCCACATAAAATGTCTGCCTCTGTCCGGGTCGACCTCCAATCCATTACCATATTGATATTTGACTGTTTTTAATGCTAATATTTGTATTAGTTGTCCTGACTTACAGTGTTCCTTTTTGTTAACACAAAAACTGAAGTTTGCTGGCCGCGGGGATACAATAAAGCCCTGGAAATAGTCAGAGACAGAATTAGCTATCTGGCTACCTGCACAAACTGACTTTGAAACACCATATCGTATTTTCTTCCATGAAGTACACACACGACCAACACTGGAGCATCATCAAATTAAGGGTATGTGCGAAGCGGCGATGAAGTTAAAACAATTTTTTTCGGATTAACGCCCCTGGTGTATCATTTTGTGTCTCCCATAGAAACGGACAAAAGAGATAGAAGAGGTAGATGGCAAGTAAGATTGGGGAGGGGGACAGGGGAGAAAGGGGAAAATGAATGAAAGTATATAACAACGCCCCCACCTCCCCACCCCCACCTCTACCCCTACCTGCTGCTAGGACAGCAGACCTTGTCCAGCTGTAAGTCAGTATCACTGGACTCCCCAGTGATGCAAGATACACGTCACATTTGCCTCAAAACAGAATAAATAAAAAAATTGAAAAACAACAACAGTTCAGGGAAGAATTGCATGATTCCTCTTGAAGCCCTGATATGGATGTGTCTTTTTATTTTGGATGGCTATATGGCCATTTTGTGGGAAAGTAACTGTCCTTATGGCCTTCCTTTGTTTAGGTTTCCATTATGGTCTGGTCGCTTAATGTTTGTGTTTCTTTCCCTTTGGTGTCTTTGATGGGTGGAGTAAGTTAATTGTATCGATTCCTGATTTTTGTTTTACTTCTACTGATATGGCAGGTTGGTGTCACTGAATGCTACTTATCATAGGGAACACGAATATAAATGGTTTAGGGATGGAGATCTGAATGCTTTCTGAGATATATTGCCTTTTATGAAGTAGAGGGGGTGGGACATGGCCCCGGCACAACCTTGGGGTGGGGGGGCCCTCAGGTTGGCATAAAAACATATGGCTGAGAGAAGTTTACTAAAGAAACATTTCTATAAAAGTTTTGTCAAAATATCTGCAATGACTTGGCAGTGAATGCCTTTTTCCTATTTTTCCCCATTATAAGTGTATGGAAATTCAAAGTTGCCATAGCAATAGAACTAAAAAGCCGATTGTCATAAAAAACACAAACTCTGTCTCTGGTCGGGCCCATCGGAGTCTAATTGTTGGTTTTCTTTTGCTCCAGCATTTCAGTGGTTTCTTGCTGTCGAGTCCTCACCGTTGTCTCACCTCTGTGGTTCTTTGATTTTTTTGTGTTCACGGAGATGTTGCACTGGTGAGTTAGGAGGCCTTCATGCGGACTGAACAGATTATTTGTCTAAATCGCGACGGAAGTTAGGGCGAGGATTGTGGCCACGTAAAATCGATTTAAGCCCCCCAGTGGAAATCTTTCCACTGACCGTTCCAAGGCGGTTCTTCTGTGGCGATTTATTTATGTTGTTTTTTTGTTACTTACTGTGTGTATCACTTGTGTCTTTTAATTTTGGATGGCCATACGGCCATTTTGTGGGAAAGTAACTGTCCTTATGGCCTTCCTTTGTTAAGGTTTCCATTATGGTCTGGTCGCTTAATGTTTGTATTTCTTTCCCTTTGTTGTCTTTGATGGGTGGAGTAAGTTAATTGTATCGATTCCTGATCTTTGTTTTACTTCTACTTTTCAATCCCCTATCCCAATCCCCTATGCCAAAGCAAGGATGCTACATATGAAATTTGGGCTCAATCGGCCCAGTGGCTTCAGAGGAGAAGTCTTTTGAAAATGTTGACGCCAGACGACACAAGACGACGCCAGACGACGATGGACAACTGCCTATCCTAAAAGCTCCCCCGGAGACTTTGGCTCGGGTAAGCTAAATATACAGGCCCAATCCTGTTTTTTTTTTTTTTCGGGAGAAAAAATAAAATAATAAACAAAAGGTTTCTCCTACCTACCGACAAAAATTTATTTCAGCATGTTAGTAGAAACACAGCTATTTTTATGCCTTATGTAGTCTAGGGAAGACTTGCATGATCCCTCTTGTAGCCCTCAAGGATCCCTGATATGACAATATTCTGTGGAAGTTGGTCCTTAAGTCTGATGCCCGTGGTAATGAAGGAGAGCTGACAGAAGATGTCGGTCCATACACCACAGGAAGTCGGCCCCCGCCCATCGGGGCTTGAATAAATAGATGGGATGCATGATGCATCCACGCAGAGCTGAAACCGACCCGCACACGAGTACTGGTAAACAGCTTAAAGGAACCAAGCCTTACCAGGCAAAGCGGTGCGAGTCGGACCGTCCATGCTTATAAACCCTATTGGTTTCATTTGGCGGCAGGGCTTGAGATGTCATTTCATCTCAAGGTCGGGTAGAAGTCCCACAAAATTGGAAGCAACGTCTCCAAAATGACCTTTACAGTGTTGACGGGGACGTTAAACCTCAAATCAAACAAACAAATACCCCAGGAAGTATCCTCTGTTGTTCGCTGATTTCGGGTCGGAGAACCTGCAAGCATGGATGACCTCTTAGCCCAGAGATAGATCATGCCCAGCATGTCAATGCTGGTGAATTTGCCAGCCAAGGTATTGTATCATTCGGGAGGTAATGCTGGCTGTATGTTTAATCACCTCTGACAAACTGTGCTGCTCACCGTTGCATCGTCTCCAGCTGCTGAATACTACATGGGGGTCGCATAGTGACGTGGCATAATCCAGGATAAGTCTAATCATGTTCTCTTCCACGCAGAGCTAAAACCGACCGGACACGAGTACGGGTAAACCGCTTAGAGGATCTAAGCCTGCCCAGGCAAAGCGGTGCGAGTCGGCCCGTCCATGTTTATAAACCCTTTGGGTTTTATTGGGCGACAGGGCTTGATATGTCATTTCATCTCAGTGTCGGGTAAAAGTCCCACAAAAATGGAAGCAATGTCTCCAAAATGACCTATTCTGTGTTGACGGGGACGTTAAAACTCAAATCAAACAAAAACAAATCTACCATCATGGTCCAGCTGGCTATCTTTCTTCCAAGGAAACGCCAGGCTGCTGTTTGCCATTTTTCATTTGCATCAAAATGAGGTTCCCGTGGCATGTTTCTGAAATAAAGGATGCTCAGGTACTTTCAAGTCTTTAAGATTGATAGTTCATGGCCATATATCTTGAACATGGAAGTTGCTCGCGCGTGCGTGCGCGTGTGTGTGTTCTCCAGTTAACGTTCCGATCCCCAAGACGGTGTACTTTTTGGCTAGGTGAGTGCATAAACTAGCTAACCACTGAGCTACCGGTACGAACAATTTGACATGAGACTGGTGACCTCTATTACCATAATGTCACACCCGACTGAAAACATATATTTATCTTCGTCGTTTTCCGAAGAGGTCGATATTGTTATTCAATACATAGAGGTCGGTAACTAGGTCGCCATTCACGAGATGCCGAAAATTCACGAGAAGTTTACGAAAATCAACCTATGGCTACATAAGTATAGGGCGCCGTTTTACTATGTATTCCCTATTTATAGATATCCATAATTAATTATGGATATCCATAATTCGAATTAATGATATCGATAATTCGAATATTCATAATTCAATCGTTCTCTACGGTCAATCTCTCCCTTCCGCAGATTCAAGAAGGGGAGTTGCCAGTTTCTTGCGAAAGAATGTGCACTGTAATGGTAAACCGCTTACATATAAGCCTGCCCAGGAAAAGTGTGGATAGGTAAATTGACAGGCTCAAAAATGACATAAAATAGTGTTGACTGGGACGTTGAACTCCAATACAAACAAGCAAACAAACAAATCCAAAAATTGAATTAAGGATATCCATTATTCGGCTGATTTATGGATATCATTAATTCGAATTATGGATATCCATAAATCTAATTATGGATATCCATAATCCGATTGATGGATATTATTAATTCAGATCGATTTATCGATAGCCATGATTCGAATTATGGATATCATTAATTCGAATTATGGATATCAATAATTGGGTCCATTTATGGATATCACTAATTCGATTTATGGATATCAATAATGCGTCTTTGCAAATAAATGAATAAATAATGATTGAGACAAAAGGCTTTTGACGGCTCCAACGTAAAGGCTTATTGAGAATTAGAGAGATAATGTTGGTTGGTGCCTGATGCATTGTCTCTGGTCGGGCTCATCGGAGTCTAACTGTTGGTTTTCTTTTGCTCCAGCATTTCAGTGGTTTCTTGCTGTCGAGTCCTCACCGTTGTCTCACCTCTATGGTTCTTTGATTTTTGTGTTCACGGAGATGTTGCACTGATGAGTTAGGAGGCCTTCATGCGGACTGAACAAATTATTTGTCTAAATCGCGACGGAAGTAAGGGCGAGGATTGTGGCCACGTAAAATCGATTTAAGACCCCACCCCCCCCCCCCCCCCAGTGGAAATCTTCCACTGACCGTTCCAAGGCGGCTCTTTTTCGGCGATTTATTTATGTTCTTGTTTGTTACTTACTGTGTGTATCACTTGTGTCTTTTAATTTTGGATGGCCATATGGCCATTTTGTGGGAAAGTAACTGTCCTTATGGCCTTCCTTTGTTTAGGTTTCAATTATGGTCTGGTCGCTTAATGTTTGTATTTCTTTCCCTTTGGTGTCTTTTATGGGTGGAGTAAGTTAATTGTATCAATTCCTGATCTTTGTTTTACTTCTACTTTGCGGTGAATTATGGATATTGTTACGAGACAGGCATAGCAGAAAGAAAAAGAAAACAAGCCTTTTGGAAAAATTTAACAAAATTTATCTACAAGTTAACTTTAACCTGTAGAAGTAAGAAAAATTAAATGTATTTAGCTCTGAATGAAATATCCTGAATGAATCTATTTTCCTTGATCCCACAGAATTCACAGTCCAAAATGAAAAGTAATCCTTTACCAATCCAACACAGAATTTAGAAATAACTTTCTTAAAAGCCCAAACTTCAAACTCCAAAGTCTGACTCAATGAGAATAATCAAGCTCTTTTATAAACCCTAAGATTTCTCTAGAACATTCCAGAGGGCTGTGGAATAAGATGGGGTAATTTTCTAAAAATAATGCAACCCAGAACTTTCTGGAAGGTTCTGAAGTACTTTTCCTTGTAAACATGTTGTTTACAAAAATGAAATTAATCTGTGACTCAGTTTTCGAGAATCTTCTGTAAGAAGATTAACAAGATATTTATAGCACTATAAGGTCAACAGTGGGGCGAAAGTGGGAATCAGAAAAATAAATCCTTATGCATAACACTCCCCCTCTTCGAGGAAAAGAAAGATTTATGTAATAAAGTAGAAGTAAAACAAAGATCAGGAATTGATACAATTAACTTACTCCACCCACAAAAGACACCAAAGGGAAAGAAATACAAACATTAAGCGACCAGACAATAATGGAAACCTAAACAAAGGAAGGCCATAAGGACAGTTACTTTCCCACAAAATGGCCATATGGCCATCCAAAATTAAAAGACACAAGTGATACACACAATAAGTAACAAACAATAACATAAATAAATCGCCACAGAAGAGCCGCCTTGGAACGGTCAGTGGAAGATTTCCACTGGGGGCTTAAATCGATTTTACGTGGCCACAATCCTCGCCCTTACTTCCGTCGCGATTTAGACAAATAAATTGTTCAGTCCACATGAAGGCCTCCTAACTCATCAGTGCAACATCTCCGTGAACACAAAAATCAAAGAACCACAGAGGTGAGACAACGGTGAGGACTCGACAGCAAGAAACCACTGAAATGCTGGAGCAAAAGAAAACCAACAGTTAGAAACCAACAGTTAAAGCTTTCTTTTGCTTTAAGAATAATAAAATATTGAGCACAGCATATAAAATTACATGTATCTACAATCCACTTTAGTAGGAAAGAAAAACACAACTCCTGACACTGCTCAAGCTCTTTAAAGGGCATCAGGAATAATGTTATCTCTCCCTCTGATATGTCTTATCTCTAAATTATACTCTTGTAGCATAAGACTCCACCTGAGCAACCGCTGATTTTTGTTTTTCATTTTATGTATGAAAGTCAGTGGATTGTGATCACTGAAAACAACAATCGGTGCAGTAGTAGGGGTAAGATAAACTTCGAAATGTTGCAGAGCAAGAATCAGAGACAAGCACTCTTTATCTATGGTAGAGTAATTTCTCTGATGCGTATTAAACTTTTTGGAAAAGTAGCAAACTGGATGATCCACACCATTTTCATCTTCCTGCAACAAAACACTACCTGTACCTACGTCACTAGCATCTACAGCTAGCTTAAACTCCTTTTCAAAGTTTGGTGCTAAGAGAACTGGTTCACTCTTGAGTATGGCTTTAAGTTTATCAAAAGCATTTTGGCATATTGCATTCCAATGGAATTTTGTTCTTTTGCTGAGCAAATTTGTCAAAGGCTCAGCAATGACAGAGAAATTATTACAGAACTTTTTGTAATAACCAGCCATACCAAGAAATCGCATCGGCTGTCTTTTGCACGTGGGTACGGGAAAATTTGAGATAGTCTCAACTTTAGCATCAATGGGTTTCACATGACCTTGACCTACAACATGACCTAGAAATGTCAAACTTGCATGGCAGAATTCACTTTTAGCAAGACTGATTGTCAATTTGGCATTACTCAGTCTATCAAAGAATGCTCGAATAGTCCCAAGATGTTGATTCCACTGGTCGTTGTATATGATAGCATCATCGATATAAGCACTGCAGCCTTCCAGCCCCGCAATTACCATGTTTATTAAGCGCTGAAATGTTGCCGGAGAGTTTTTCGTTCCAAATGGCATGACTTTATAGTTAAATAATCCGACTGGTGTTGTGAATGCCAATACCTCCTTTGCTCTATCTGTAAGTGGAATTTGCCAAAATCCTTTCAGAAGGTCGAATTTCGTTATGTATTTGGCATTCCCGATGTTATCAATGCAGTCATTCATTCTTGGATGTTTTACTTAAGGAATTAACTTTCCTAAAATCTGCACACATACGATATGTCCCATCAGGCTTTGGTACAAGAATACAAGGAGAACTCCACTCTCTTTGGCTTGGTTCAATAAAGTAGAAGTAAAACAAAGATCAGGAATTGATACAATTAACTTACTCCACCCATAAAAGACACCAAAGAGAAAGAAATACAAACATTAAGCGACCAGACCATAATGGAAACCTAAACAAAAGAAGGCCATAAGGACAGTTACTTTCCCACAAAATGGCCATATGGCCATCCAAAATTAAAAGAGACAAGTGATACACACAGTAAGTAACAAACAACAACATAAATAAATCGCCACAGAAGAGCCGCCATGGAACGGTCAGTGGAAGATTTCCACAGGGGGGGGGGGGGGGGGGGGCTTAAATCGATTTTACGTGGCCACAATCCTCGCCCTTACTTCCGTCGCGATTTAGACGAATAATTTGTTCAGTCCGCATGAAGGCCTCCTAACTCATCAGTGCAACATCTCCGTGAACACAAAAATCAAAGAACCACAGAGGTGAGACAACGGTGAGGACTCGACAGCAAGAAACCACTGAAATGCTGGAGCAAAAGAAAACCAACAGTTAGACTCCGATGAGCCCGACCAGAGACAGAGCATCAGTAAAGTCATTGTCTAATAGATACTGAATTTCTTCTTTAAGATATTTTTGTTTTACAGGATTCATCCTGTATGGGTGTTGTTTTACAGGTTTAGAACCATTTATGTCCACATCGTGAAATATTTTGTCTGTCCGTGTTGGAATGTCAGGAAATAAGTGTTCTTATTCAAAATTCACAACTGTTTCGAGATGTACCTGTTGATAATATTATTTTATTCTTAAAAGAAATTGGACTTTTTCATAAGATTTAACTGTTTCAGATTTTTATACATCATCATTCTGACTTTTTACTTTTAATATCATCATAATTATTCATGCCGTTTAACCATTAACCGTTTGACGCTTATGACCCACAAAGAGGGTTGACGCGTCGTTAAACACGAAATCATCATCATCATCATATTCAAAATTCAGCTGTTTCAGTTCATTCCGCTGATTTGGCTCTAGATGTGACAGTTTCTGGTCAAGATTTCGTAGAATGTCAGAATTCTGAAGTTTTGATGATGTGGGATCCGACTTCACTGAATTAATATCCTCACAGTCATTGTCACATGAATTAAGTGGAACAGAGCTAACTAGATTGACTGATGTTAAAGATGTATTGTCCCTATCTATGTATTCCTTAAGCATGTTAATATGACATAGCTGCTTTAGCTTGCGCCTCCCAGGAGTGTTTATTATGTAATTTACGTCATTGATCTTTTTGTCTACATTGTATGGGCCATAATACCTGGCCTGCAACGATTTTCCTTGAATAGGCAAAAGAGCTAGTACCTCATCACCTGGTTTAAAATTCCTTTATTTTGTCCCTATGTCATATAGCTGTTTCATTTTCCTTTTGGCTGACTGAAGATTGGTCCGAGCAGCCTCACAAGCTTTTGAAAGTAGAAGTAAAACAAAGATCAGGAATCGATACAATTAACTTACTCCACCCATCAGAGACACCAAAGGGAAAGAAATACAAACATTAAGCGACCAGACCATAATGGAAACCTAAACAAAGGAAGGCCATAAGGACAGTTACTTTCCCACAAAATGGCCATATGACCATCCAAAATAAAAAGACACAAGTGATACACACAGTAAGTAACAAACACACCATAAATAAACCGCCACAGAAGAACCGCCTTGGAACGGTCAGTGGAAAGATTTCCACTGGGGGGCTTAAATCGATTTTACGTGGCCACAATCCTCGCCCTTACTTTCGTCGCGATATAGACAAATAATTTGTTCAGTCCGCATGAAGGCCTCCTTACTCATCAGTGCAACATCTCCGTGAACACAAAAAATCAAAGAACCACAGAGGTGAGACAACGGTGAGGACTCGACAGCAAGAAACCACTGGAATGCTGGACCAAAAGAAAACCAACAGTTAGACTCCGATGGGCCCGACCAGAGACAGAGCATCAGGCACCAACCAACATTACCTCAAAATAGATCTCTCTAATTCTCAATAAGCCTTTACGTTGGAGCCGTCATAGAATCTGAGGCCTGACCAACCGGCGTGCAATTAAAGAGGGAAGCAAAGTTGCCAACCGTGATTGGGTTAACTACCATGCATGCGGTCTATCGTATAACATCCATGTTGTACCCAATCTTTTTATATCGAAGAATGATTTTACGAAATTGGGTGCTGAAGTCATTGCGGTTATATATTTTTCTGAATTTATATACTAAGTCACCATAAAATTCGGGTTCCGATAGACCTTGTTGCAGAAGAGATTTAAGTCCAATATTGAATTTTGAAATTAAATCAGAATGGCGTCTATAAAACTTTGAAAAGGCTTTGCGTAGTTTATGGTACCGATAACCCTGATTAAGGAGTTTAGCTGTTAATAATTTATTACGAGTGTTGAAGTCAGTTACATGACTACACACTCTAGCAAATCGAATTAATTGCGAAATATTAACGCCATAGGATGGCGCACGAGGAACATCACCATCCAAAAATGGAAAATTTACAATCTCAAAATCAAAGTCATCGCGTTTATCATAAATTTTGCACGAAACAAACAAATATGTTCTATAAAAGGGTTATCCTTTGGAAGCAAGGAATACACCACAGAACTGAAAAATATGGAGTGTATATGTTTTCAGGGCCAGACTAGCTAGTTTCGGCCAATTAGGCCTCATCAGTGACCCTCAGATATTTTCAAAATTCCACAATGGAATCAATGATCCCAAAGGACAAGAAAATATAATCTACACTATGATGTAGGGCAGGGAGACGTTTTACCGTCGCCACACATTCCCACACACCAGCTGCAGCGAAGTTTAAGTCTAGTTTTGAAATGAGACACATACTGAAGTAAATTCAGGGAGGTGACATCATTGGAGAGAAATTTCTCTTTGAGAAGTTTCAAAGGACCACGAACAGTATGGCCAAATACTAATTCAAATGGACTGAAGCCAAGAGATTCTTGCACAGATTCTCTAACAGCAAATAAAAGGAGACGGATGCCTTCATCCCAATCCTTCTCTGTGTCAACGCAATATGATCTTACCATGTTTTTCAATGTTTGATGGAATCTTTCAAGGGCGCCTTGACTTTCAAGATGATACGCCGATGACTTATACTGTGCAATGCCAAGTTCGTGCATTACTTGTTGAAATATTCCAGACATAAAATTTGAGCCTTGGTCTGACTGAATAGATTTAGGAAGCCCAACAAATGTGATAAAAATTCACTAAGGCCTTGACAATTGTCTTAGTTTTGATATTTCTTAGTGGAATGGCTTCAGGAAAACGTGTGGAAGCACACATAATAGTCAATAGATATTCACAACCAGACTTTGTTCTGGGCAATGGACCCACACAGTCTATAATTATTAGACTGAAAGGTTCATCAAAAGCAGGTATAGGCTGCAAATGACCCTTAGGTATAGGCTGATTGGGTTTTCCTACCATTTTGGCATGTATGGCAGGACCTACAATGCTGAGAAACATCTGATTTTAACCCGGGCCAGTAAAAATGATTTAGAATCTTGTGATAGGTTTTATTTACCCCTAAATGTCCTGACATGGGAGTCTCATGTGCCAACTTTAATATTTCCGGACGGTAAACCCGTGGAACCACTATCTGGTGGTTGACAGTCCACTCGTCTTCTGCTGAGACGTCTGGGGGACGCCATTTTCTCATAAGAATGTCATTTTTGACATAATAACAGACTGGGACCCGAGATACTTCCTGCTCATCTAAAGCCCTTTCAAACAAAGGTGAAATTTCAGGATCCTTGTGCTGTTCTATAGCTAGTTGAGACCCGGACATTTTGTCATGGCCTAGATCGAAAGATGAGTTATTCTCATGAAAATCTGTCTGCTTATCAGGCAGGCTTGAAGACAGAGACCTTGTTATCCCGTCATTAAAAGACTGACCCAAAAAGGTATCAGTAAAATCAAAATTCTGTTTCCCATCAGTTTGCTTGGCCTTACGCGCCATAGCCCTTGTGACTGCACAAGACGGATAAAGATCAGGAATTTCCTGCTCAATGGAATCAGGTGGTTGATCAATGCAAAGATTAGAAGTCAAAAGTGGGTTTTGGTGTCTTTTATGGGTGGAGTAAGTTAATTGTATCCATTCCTGATCTTTGTTTTACTTCTACTTTACCATAACCTTATCTCCAGCTTAGTCATTGCCTAGCAATAAATGAACACCTTTAAAAGGTAAAGAAGGTCTAATACCAGCAGCCACTGAACCGGATACCAAGTCTGATGACAAATAAACGTTATGAAGCGGAACATTAACAAATCCACATTCCACACCCTGAATAAGGACAATTTGGCCCAAAGAAGTCTTCTCAGAAAAAGGCAGAGTATCTGCTAGATTAAGAGATTGAGAAGCTCCGGTATCTCGTAAGATTTTAATAGACGTAGGATGGGCATAACTTTCACCATTTAGTGACACAAAACCATCTGATAAGAATGGTTCATAAATCTCCATAACTGAATCAGTCTCAGATAATTTGATATCAGAAAGAGTTTCCTCCCTTACACAAGACTATGGCTTTGGCCTTATAGAAGTCAAGCCTGTAAGCTTAAGTTCCTCTTGTCTTTCTCTTTCTTTCCTTCGCTTTAATTTTAAACACACAGAGATCAAATGACCTGTATTTTTACAATAATAACAAACTACTTGTGATTAAGATAAGGGGTTCTGGTCTTTGTTTTCACCAGAAGGTTTGATAAACTTTAGGCTTCTGTTTTCACCAGAAGGTTTGGAAGGATTCTGGCTTTTATTTTCACCAGAAAGTTTGGGCATAGCACTAGATGTATGGCTATAACTACCAGAAGGATTACTTGGACCTGTCTGTGGATTATAAGGTTTTCGAGGATACGGCCTGTTCACAAATGAGACTTTATGAGTCAAAGCATAATAATCTGCCAAACGAGAAGCTTCCTCCAAAGTTTCAACCTGTCTCTCATCGAGAAAAGATTTAATGTCTGAATTTATGCACCGTTTGAACTCTTCAACAAGGACAAGCTGTCTAAGTTTGTTATGATCAGAGCCTACCTTTTTAGAAGAACACCACCTATCAAATAGCTGTTCTTTGGTTCGAGCAAATTCTACATTGGTCTGGGAAACTTCTTTTTTACAATTCCTAAATTTCTGCCTGTAAGCCTCAAAGACCAACTCATATGCCTTAAGAATAAGCTCCTTAATCAGATCATAGTCTAAGCTTTGCTCGACAGTCAGCTGGGTGTATATGTCTCGGGCCTTTCCGACAACAACGCTTTGCAAAAGTAAGGTCCAATGCTTTTTGGCCATTTTAAATTTTCTGCAACTTTTTCGAAATGCAAAAAATACTTATCTACCTCTTTTTCCTGAAATGGCGGAACTAATCTGATGTGCTTTGTGGCATCAAAGTAACTACCAGAGTCAAAAACAGGGGTATGTTTCACCCTATCTTGACCATGGAGTTCCATTTCCTTCAATCTTAACTGAAATTGCCTTTCCCTTTCTTTTTCTTCAATACTATATCTCATTTTTCCCTTTTCCAACTCGAGCCGTTCTTCTTATTCTATTTTTTTTTCTGAATGCGTTCCTCCATTTATCTTTGTTTTTCTTCCTGTTCTAATTTTTCTTTTCGAACACGTTCTTCCATTTCTAATCTTTCCATCTGCATTCGTCTCTGCATTTCTCTTTCTTTTTCCTTCTCTCTTTCTTTCATTTCTAATCTTAACTTCTCTAATTCTATTTGCCTTCCTATTTCAATCTGTCTCATTTGTAATTCAGTATGTGAAACCATACTGAGAGACAAAGCAGATGGATCGAAAAGTTCTTCATCAACAAAAAACTGTACCAAAATATTCTTAATTTCATGTTTTTTCATGCTTGTTATAACAGCAATGACCCATAATTGGAAGCAATATCTAACAAATCTGTCCTTTTGGCCAGATTAAACAACTCCTGAGTATTCTGAGCCAAAAAGCTTCTCAAATCAAACGAAATGTTTGCTTTTTGTTTTTTATAAAGTATTTATGGAAATACAGATTGAGGCTAATTTGACCAAGTTTTTTTACCGAAATGACAAGCCCAATGAGAATTTCACATGAAATGACAAATACTATTTCACATGAAATGTCAGTTCACATGAAATGACAATCCCCTTTAACGCCTATGGGAAAAAGCCAATCTGTTGAAGCAACTGCCAAGTCTATATTTGATAAGAAATGACAATTACTTGCCTACAAATAAAATGGCAGTCCTAAAATGCTCAAGATGTTTTTATCCCGGACGAGCCCCAAATTTCTGTTACGAGCCAGGCGTAGCAGAAAGAAAAAGCAAACAAGCCTTTTGGAAAAATTTAACAAAATTTATTTACAAGTTAACTTTAGCCTGTAGAAGTAAGAAAATTAAATGTACTTAGCTCTGAATGAAATATCCTGAATTAATCTATTTTCCTTGATCCCACAGAATTCACAGTCAAAAATGAAAAGTAATATCCTATAACAATCCAACATAGAATTAAGAAATAACTTTTCTTAAAAGCCCAAACTTCAAACTCCAAATCAAGCTCTTTTATAGACCCTAAGATTTCTCTAGAACATTCCAGAGGGCTTTGGAATAAGATGAGGTAATTTTCTAAAAATAATGCAACCCAGAACTTTCTGGAAGGTTCTGAAGTACTTTTCCTTGTAAACATGTTGTTTGCAAAAATGAAATTAATCTGTGACTCAGTTTTCGAGAATCTCTTTAACCAGATTAACAAGATATTCATAGCACTTTTAGGTCAACAGTGGGGTGAAAGTGGGAATCAGAAAAATAAATTTTTATGCATAACAATATCCACAATTCGAAATATGGATATCATTAATTCAGCCCGATTTATAGATATCCATAATTAGATTTATGGATATCCATAATTCGAATTATTGATATCCATAAATCAGCGGGAAAATGGATACATAGTTTGATTTATTGATATTTATAATTGGAATTAGTGATAACTATAATTCGAATTATGGATACTCATAAATCGATCTGAATTAATGATATCCATACTGAATCGAATTATGGATATCCATAATTCGATTTATGGATATCTATAATTCGAATTATCGATGTTATTGTCTATTGGTCAGTCTTTGTCCTTTATGATATATGCATTTTGAAATCCATCTTTCCAAAAACAGTGTTATAAAGAACCAAGTGAAACACAGTTAATGCGTTGTTTTTTTTAGATGTTGAGTTTACAAACTATTAAAGTGGTGTTTTTTTCTATTAGATCTGAAAGTATCTAACATATATCTCTTTAAAAAGTGTTCATTGGTCTCTTACGCTGCATTCGATTGACTGGGCATCACGAAAACACGCCTTTATTATTTTTACCCCCCTTGAACCCCACATTTATATAGTAAAACTGGGGTTTACAGGGGTAAACCTTATTTTTATTATTTCTGCTCTAAAATATAGATTGTGTGTACGCTCTAAAATATAGATTGTGTGTACTCGTTAGAACCGCCTCGTCGAGGCGGTTCTAACGAGTACCCACAATCTATATTTTAGAGCAGAAATAAGAAAATGATTACAGTTTTTCATCTAAAAATGTTCGGTTTTTCGGTGGTGAAGTTTACCATGCATTTGTATAGGCGTGTTTTCGTTATTGTAATAAAAGAGTTATTTTCTGGCAGCTTGGTGTACACGTAGTCAAAACTATTGCCCCTCGGTACTGTTGACAACCTGATGCACTATTGTCCTCTTAAAGTAGCAAACAGGACGTCACAAAAGTTGTCTCCCTCGTGCAAAATGGCGGGAAATATGACACTGCCTAATACTTTGCAAACCATGTACCACAATGAACAGGTATTGTTACATTGTTATATATTCCAAATCGTCAATCAGGATTTTGTCCTGAGTAAATCTTTACATACGCGCACTTTTCTTTCTTTCTCTTTACGTCAGCCCAGCGGGCAGACGTGAATGCAACGTCGTATCAACGTCGATGCGACGATGCTTAACCCTTTTGGTACTGGAAACCCTAAAACGGGTAGTTGGCAAACAGTGCAGGCCCAGATCAGGCGTCTGATCAGGGCATACACTGTTTGCAAAATTCTAAGCCAATTTCCAAATAGGTTTTGAAGAAAACACAAACTGACACCCCTAAATTTTGAAATGGTCTTCAGCTATACATAAGGTGGAAGATTCCATTTGGTACAAAAAGGGTTAAACGCCATGTGACTTAAGTGCACTATACTTACTGTAGTGTATGTACATGTAGGCTACTTCAGAACCCCAGAAGAACGTGACTACCTTAACCGTTTTTGTATCAAATGGAATCTTCCTCCTTATATATAGAAGGAGTCCATTTCAGAATTTAGGGGTGTCAGGTTGTGTTTTCTTCAAAATTGATAAGGAAAATGGCTGAACTTTTTGCAAACAGTGGAGGTCCTGATCAGACGCCGCTTTCTACGGCGTCTGATCTGGGCCTGCACTGTTTGCCAGAGTACCCGTTTTGGGGTTTCTGGTACTGAATGGGTTAAAATGGAGGAAGAGCAGGATTGTTAATTTATGAAGAAAGAACGTGATTGTCTAAGATTTATTAAGAAAAATCCATTAATGACTGCGTAAGAATCATGATGCGTGCGTCGCTGTGCTACATTTGTGGTGGGTAGGTACAACTGACATAGTTTTCTGTCATTGTTGCAGGGGAGGCAACTTTTTTGGAACGTTTGTTTGCCTTTTTGTAAACTTTTCTGTCAAAAGAAAGAATTTGCTCAACTCATTCTTTGCTTAAAGAGTAGGCCTTTATCACAGGCTAACGTCCAATACGCATATTACGCATGTGCGTAGTGTGAAATATTTGCAAAAAAGAAAGATCATGTAAATAATAACATTTTTCCATAACATATTATAAGGCTACTCTGAAAGGAAAGAATTTGCTCCCAAGGGGAGAAAATTCTTTCCTTTAAGAGAAGTCCCCATATCGAAAAAGGGGATTTTAAATATATATATTGTCCTTGTTTTACTTAATGATATTCTGTTCTGATCATGCCAACGGTATTGATAAGGGAAACAGATATATTCTTAAAGAGTTACCTCCCCTGAATCAGTATCTATTCCCCTTACAACAGGAAATTTTGAGATCTCGAAATGTCAATGAAGGAGCGATATCCTTGATTGACTGCATTACAAACGACATGCAGACACTTTTGTTATCGATGCAAAAATTAATTGTTTACATTCAGGCTAGAAACAAATCTTCTGATTGGCTCTTAAGAACCAAATGTTTTGACTGGCTGTCAACCCATATGTGACTTATAGAATCGTTCACGAAATAGCTCTGGACAGATTCCTTTCGAAATTCGGGATGGTCAGAATTGTTTTATTTCTCACATATCTATAATTAATCAGAAGCCTCCGTGGTGCAGTGGGTACGCTACTCGCCTTGTAAACCAGGGATCGCAGGATCGATCCCGGGCTTCTCCAGACTTTCGGATGAGTCTTTAAACCGAGGTCCCGTCTCCGTATGACCTTAGCTGTTGGTGGGACGTAAAACTAAAACTCACTCACTCACTCTATAATTAATCAAAACGAAACAATACAGTGTATACAGTGTTAGCTCACAATGTGCCCTGAAAAACTCTTTCTTTCCTAGAAGTATTCCTCAATGGAATAGTCTTCCCTCTTCTGCGGTGAATGCCAAGACGGCAGAGGAGTTCAACGCCCGTACAATGTAAGAGTGAGACTCAGAGCGTTTTAGGATACCTCTGTGTTCGGATTGTAAATATATTCAGATTCAATGAAAACGCGCCACTAGAACTATACCTCAAATTTTAATTGATTCACAATATTTATTTATTTTGATCATGTTTAATGAATTATCTCTAACTTATCCACAGACTCACTACAGAGTTACAGCAGAGATACGGAGACTCGAATAAGTCCACACACCCGAAAAATCAAAATCACATATCCTAATCCCGGGCATGTCCACCATTAGCATCAAGTTTTGCTTGGCATCGACGCCTCATGTTTCGAATTAAACGCTGTATCTGGTCTTGTGTGATGTTGTCCCATTCTTCTTGTAGCGCCATGGCAAGCTGCTGACGGTTGATTGGCGGATGACGTCGGCTGTACATATGTTTTCCGAGCTGGTTCCAAAGTTGCTCAATTTGGTTTAAATCCGGCGCAAACGCAGGCCAAGGAAGAACTTGACCACCATTTTGATTGAAAAAGCCCATGGTTAGTCTCGCAGAAAGAGCACGTGCATTGTCCTGTTGGAAAAGCGTAACGTCACCATTATTGCGTAAAAACGGTACCACCTCAGGCTCTAAGATTTCATCGATGTTCCGACGTACCGTCAAATTGCCATCAACAACGATGGCGCCATGAGATCCCTCCCCACACCATTACGCTACCACCACTCCAACGTGACACCTTTTAAACACAACAGTCCTGAAATCGCTCCCCACGTCGACGCCGTTCATAACCCCGCCTATCAAACATTTAAACATAACAAGAGGACCATGATGGTCCTAATTCGCTCACCTGAGTTAAGATATGTACATGTGTGTCCCAGGGTGGGGCAATTTTTGGCCCCAACTCTATGATTTGAAAAATCTTGGTAGACCCCGGCGCTGGGGTATATTAAGCCCCAGGGCTATAATTTGAACAATCTTAGTAGAGGTTCACAAGGTGAAGCTTCATACCACATATCAAAGACCTGGGACTTCTGATATCAGACAAGAAGATTTTTTAAGGTTTTCCCTATATAAGCCTATGTAAAACCAGTGGGCCCTGTGGCAGGGGCATTTTTGGCCCCAGGGCTACAATTTGAATAATCTTGGTAGAGGTACACTAGATGAAGCTTCATACCAAATGTCAAAGACCTGGGCCCTACGGTTTCAGAGAAGAAGATTTTTTAAAGGATTTTCCTATACAAGCCCATGTATTTAACTGGTCGGCCCCAGTGCGGTCGTTTGAAGATTTTTTTTCTATTTTTAGCCCTGGTGGCCATCTTGTTTATCAGAGTGGAATGATTTTAACTATTTTGGTAGGGAGTCACCTGGGCAGCATTCCTGTGACGTTTGAAGCAAATTTACAATGTTTTTCTATTTTTAAGCTCTGGTGGCCATTTTGTTCATCAGAGCGGGATCATTTTAGCTAATATGGTAGAGGGTCAACGACATAATATTCCTGTGAAGTTTGAATCAAATTGGCCCAAGGGATAAGGAGGAATTGTCGTTTGAAGAATTTTTCTATTTTTAGCTCTGGCGGCCATCTTTTTAGTCAGAGCGGAACAATTTTAGCTATTTTGGTAGGGAGTCAACGACATAATATTCCTGTGAAGTTTGAATCAAATTGACCCAAGGGGTAAGGAGGAGTTGTCGTTTGATGATTTTTTCTATTTTTAGCTCTGGTGGCCATCTTGTTCGCCGCGTTGAACGATTTTAGCTATTTTGGTAGGGAGTCACCTAACTAAAATTCCTGTGAAGTTTGAATCAAATTGGCCCAAGGGTTGAGGAGGAGTTCGCGTTTTGACGTAAATTTATAAAGTTTTTCTGTTTTTAGCTATGGCGGCCATTTTGCTCATCAGAGCGAAAACGTTTCAGCTATTTTGGTAGTTGGTCATCTAAGCAACATTCCTATAAAGTTTGAAGGAAATTGGCCCAATGGTAAAGGAGGAGTAATTGTTTGAAGAATTTTTCTATTTTTAGCTCTGGCGGCCATCTTGTTAGTCAGAGCGGAATGATTTTAGCTATTTCTTTAGGGAGTCACCAACATAACATTCCTGTGAGGTTTGAATCAAATAGGCCCAAGGGTTAAGGATGAGTTCGTGTTTGAAGCAAATTTACGATGGTTTTCTATTTTTTGCTATGGCGGCCATTTTGCTCATCAGAGCAGAATCTTTCAGCTATTTTGGTAGATGGTCACCTAAGCAACATTCCTATGAAGTTTGAATAAAATTGGCCAAAGGGTACAGGAGGAATTGTCGTTTAAAGATTTTTTTCTATTTTTAGCTCTGGCGGCCATCTTGTTTGTCAGAGCATAACGATTTTAGCTATTTTGGTAGGGAGTCATTTGGGCAACATTCCTGTGAAGTTCAAATCAAATTGGCCCAAGGGTTGAGAAGGAGTTTGGGTTTGAAGCAAATTTACGATGTTTTACTATTTTTAGCTATGGCGGCCATTTTGCTCCTCAGAGCAATACCGTTTTAGCTATTTTAGTAGCGGGTCACCTAAGCAACATTCCTATGAAGTTTGAATTAATTTGGCCCAAGGGTACAGGAGGAGTTGTCGTTTAAAGAATTTTCTATTTTTAGCTCTGGCAGCCATTTTGTTCACCGGAGCGGAACCATTTTAGCTATTTTGGAAGAGGGTCACCTAAGCAACACTCCTATAAAGTTTAAATGGAATTCGCCTTAAGGTACAGGAGAAGTTGTCGTTTAAATTTTTTTTCTATTTTTAGCTCTGGAGGCCATCTTGTTCAGCGGAGTGGAACGATTTTAGCTATTTTTGTAGGGGGTCACCTAAGCAATGTTCCTATAAAGTTTTATTGAAATTGGCTCAAGGGTTAAGATGGAGTTAGCATTTAAAGCAAATTGTTGACGCCGCACGACACACGACGCACGACGCACGATGCACGACGCACGACGCACGACGGACATTGACTGATCACGAAGTTCTCAGGTGAGCTAAAAACGGGGCTCGTCCGTGAACAGTACACCATGCCAACGCTGTTATGTCCATCGGATACGCTGTCGACAGCAATTTAAGCGACTGATTCGACGTTCCGCCGTCAAAAACGTTCCCCCTATACGTCTTATGGCTAGAAATACCGCGTTCCTGGAGACGCCGCCTTACAGTTAAGGCGCTTAACGCGTAGGTTATGGGTTCCCACTGTCTCCTGTGCAGTTTCCACAGACGTCCTGAATCGGTCGCGTAAATGACTCAAAACAATGTACCGGTCCTGCTGACGTGTAGTAACACGTTCACGTCCAGGGCGTTGTCTATCGTCCACAGACCCCGTAGCGTTGTGCCTTTCAACCAATCGAGCAATCGTATGGTGCGAACATCCCATACGCTCTGCAACCAAACCGAGGACACGATGACGATCGACATTACTTAGACGTCCCATTGGCTGTTTTGCTGCCTTTTAACGCAAAGAATCCGGACCTTATAATGACAGTAAAGAAAGTGCCAAAAATATCGTGACTTCGAACATTTTGCAAGTTTTCCATTTTGCACGGGCATCATAAAAATCAAGCAGTATTCGTGTCAATGGTGAGAACTTTACAATTCCGTATTCACCAGTTGAAATAGTCAATCATTTTTACCTTAAACTAAAGAAATCAAAATTCTAAAACTGGTGAGTTTTCATGGAATCTGAGTAAAGTTGTAAGGACTCATCCAGTGATTATTTTTTAAGCTAAATTCGAAATTTAGCCACCCATCTAACCGAGGTAATGGCCAAATGTGACCGATAGATAGATAGATAGATAGATAGATAGATAGATAGATAGATAGATAGATAGATAGAAGATAGATAGATAGATAGATAGATAGATAGATAGATAGATAGATAGATAGATAGATAGATAGATAGATAGATAGATAGATAGATAGATAGATATTTTTTAAGCTAAATTCGAAATTTAGCCACCCATCTAACCGAGGTAATGGCCAAATGTGACCGATAGATAGATAGATAGATAGATAGATAGATAGATAGATAGATAGATAGATAGATAGATAGATAGATAGATAGAAGATAGATAGATAGATAGATAGATAGATAGATAGATAGATAGATAGATAGATAGATAGATAGATAGATAGATAGATGTTTGATTTGAGGTTTAACGTCCCTGTCAACACTGTTTAGGTCATTTTGGAGACGTTGCTTCCAATTTTGTGGGACTTTTACCAGACATTGAGATGAAATGACATCTCAATCCCGGCCGCCCAATGGAATGTCTCTTAAAATAGATTAATTATGATATGTAAGTCGAAAACACTACTTGGTGACTACATAAAATTCTTGATACTTGTGTTGAGATCACCACCCCTACTTCATTTGGTAAATACCCTTCTCCTCCCCGTGGAACCTCCAGCAGCATGGAATATAAATATATATATAAAAAAAAACTTTGGTTTACTTTGCGATGCACACTGTTCCAGCTCGTAACATAGTTTGATACTATGAAATATCTAGGCATAAATACCATTACCATATTTGTAATCCTAATCACAGAGAGTCATTACTGATAAGTCATTATTTCAAGTCACAGGTTATTTGTCTTACCACTGTGTAATATGAGGGATACAGACACAATAAGTCAAATAAGTCAAATGACTTCCTTCTGAAGCCCATTTGTTGGAAAGGTCCCTTTCCACAGTGTTTATGTGAAATTTGAAGCATTTTCGCTCCAGTGCAGACTTCTCGCTATAATTTGCTATTTGCAATCATATTCAACGTGAAGAAACAATGTGAACCAGTCAAAAATATGCAGGGATACTTCCGTTTTTCTATTTAGTGTGTCTATTTGGCGAAATGACCATAAATGAAAGTTACCATTTACAAGTATGAGGTTTCACAAAAAGCTTGCCTTACGCTAGCAAGCGGCACACCATATCTGTAATTGAATGTATCCTTATTCCAGCTTCCGCAAATTGTTGAACCGTCTGGCAACGTCCTTTTCATATGCGTGACGCTGATTTACAATATATTTGAACTGACAAAAAGCAAAATAAGTATAACGATTAAGATAAAGGAGCTTTATTTAACGTCGCATATCCGAAACAAATAGCATACGCTTTTATTGCGACAAACAAAGTATCCTTTAACAAATACTTACCTGCCTTCATTTATCTTCCTAGGACTACCCCTGATAATGTGAGCGTCAGCCAAGGGAGCTCCTAGTACTATTTTTTACGCCTTTGGTATTGTGCGGCCGGGGATCGAACCCGCGACCTCCCATTCCCGAAGCAGACGCTCTGCCACTGAGCTATCGGGGCCGGTATATACTAATGAAGATGGCCAGAAAAGGCGACATCATAGAAAACATAATTCCAATGGCACCAACAGGAAGGGCAAACCAATTTTTTTTATATACAATGACAATGCATCGGAAAAGAAAGTACTCAGCTGCCTTTTTCCCTAACGAGAAAAAGGTGTTTTATCAGCCTTGGGTAATCAATTGCTGAGGCTGAAAGTCACTACAGTTTCTGTGTCAGTATAATCAATTTTACTGGCATGACGTTGCAATGACGTTGGTACGGCGTTGCATAGACGTCATGTGCCCGCTGGGAATAACTATTTTTTCTTAAGGGTGGCAGGGATCCAATATACATATATATTGTTCCTTGTTAGTGTCGTTCAAACGCGCAACACGACCTACGTTTTATAACAAAAATAAGAAAACTAATGTTATCCCTGTAATCCCAACTTCATTGCAGTTACATGTAACATACTGATATCCAATAACTGAAAACCACTACTCGAAATAATAGTAACAAGTACTCTGCGCGGAAATAAATTTGACTGCTCAGGCAGACTAAAGTGGTTGCTAAATGCTCGTATCTAAGTTAATGACTGCGCCTAAGCATGGTATAGTGTGTTGCACGTACGTGTTCACGTTAGTCCACAGTCACATTTAGAGAAAGGCATTTTGTACGGGTCGAGGTCATCGGATGTGGGGATCGATGAGTTCGTCCAAGGAACTTGGTGGTTCTACAAGCAGCACTTCTGCATTGCCAAGCCGGTATGAGATGCTGAGGGCTTGTACCAACATCTGGATCATTGCACACTCACCCTGCCTGCTGGTTGGGAATAGGACTTGGAGCTGTGAATTGTATCGATTCCTGATCATTGCCTCCATTTCTGTTTTGCGACAAGTCTTCTTCCTGGACCACTAGTCGCATGTTTCTGTATGGAAACTTGCAAAGGCAAGTTTAATTTGCAGCCTAAGTCCGATGTCCAAAATCGCGCGACACCAAAAGAGAGCACCGTTGGCCTACTTTCTGCTCTCGAGCACAGTAGAGAAATCGCGATCTGCAACCGATTTGTCACTGATAACTCTACATTTTTGTCTCAATTTAGACTGGCATTCAAAATTTCTAAAACTGGCAGTGCTTCACTTTACTCGGTAGGGCACAGGCAGTCAAACGCGATTAACTCTTGTTGGACAGACTGCCGCGATTCGCAGCCCAGAAGCACATAACTTACGTCTCACTGTGGAGCTATGGAGTTCTGTCCGCTCGACCCTGGCAGACGTAAAATGCCTTAGCTTGAACGAACGAACGTAGCAGTGTCATCATCATCATTATTCTCTGTTCAGCTCTTGAGCAGCTGGTCCAGATCGATTTCACAACATGTATGGATTTATGAAAGAGTACTTCCAGAGCCACTTGTGGTTTTCTTGAAGTCATGCCGACTTCATTGGATTCCTGAGGTGACCACGGGCCTAAACCACCAGAGTGTTGTCGTTTGACGTTATGATCTGCGCAGTCCAGCTCCCAGCCAGAACCAAAAAGGCAGCTCCAAGATTACGTCAAGCACCACCACCAGCAGTCTAATTCCAGATTTCTGGCCTGGCCGAGGCAACATTTCCAGAAACTGAATGCAGATACAGATTGACAAGACCTTACCAGTGAGATTGTCTAATGCTTGATTTCTTTATAAATAGCATCGCCGAGGCAATTTTCCACTAACTGAATGCACATGTTTTCTGTGCCAGACTAGCTAGTTTCGGCCAATTAGGCCTCATCAGTGACCAATTAGGCCTCATCATAATGCCTGATTTCTTCACAAGAAGCCTGGCCAAGGCAACAGTAGGATTATTGTCCCTACGCTTTTCAAAGAAAAAGTGGGGCTATTGTAATTCGTTGTCCGTTCGTCCGTCCGTACGTACGTACGTCTGTCTGTCTGTCTGTCTGTCTGTCTGTCTGTCTGTCTGTCTGTCTGTCTGTCCGTCCGTCCGTCCGTCTAACGGATAACTCCTCCTAGACGGTTATAGATAGAAACTTGAAACTTTGGGAACTGATAGATATTTTGTCTGGGGAGTGCATGAAAATTTCGGAATTTCGATCACACCCCTTGGGGGGGGACCCAGGGATTGGGCCCGCGGGGTTCAAAAATCAAAATTTCCAGAACATGGTCGTGTAACATATCAAAGCGAACGGCATGATGAGTAGATTATGTAGTGGCGTGGGATATGCGATGGCGTGCCATCGACTGCGCGATTCTAGTTAGGGCCCTGCACTGAAAGTGTGGGTGCCCTATAGTAATCACTCTGTCCGTCCGTCTGTCTGTCTATCTGTCCGTCTGTCCGTCCACAAATTTCTGATAGTGCTGCCGGGGCCCTAGTCAGTTTCACTGACAGCTCTAGTTTTGTTAAGTTTTGGCATGCAGAGAGATTGACAAGACCAAGCAAATGAGTTTGTCTAAAGGCTGATATCTTTATAATTCGCCTCGCCGAGGCAAACATTTCACTGACTGACATAGACGTTAAAATTTTCAACCCGCAAGAAATATTTTGATAAGTATTTTGCAGGTAGATATATATTGACAAGATCGAATTAATTAGTATATTGTTTAATGCGAAATTTTTTGATATTGATAGCCTCTCCGGGGTAAAATAATAACAAACTGATTTTAGATATATTATCCGCAAGGTATATTTCAATAATTTTGGCATGAAGATGTATATTGGCATGACCAAAGTCACCTAACCATTTTGTATAATGCAATATTTTTTATATAAATAGCTTCGCCGAGGCAAATTTTTCACCAGCTGATGATGGACATATAATTTTTAAACCGCTAGGAATATTTTGATAATTTACCCCGGCATGAGGAGAATGTTGAGCTGTATGTAGTTTTCGTCCTGTGTCTGTTTTTCTTCCATCTGTTTGTCCTTCTGTCTGTCTTGGCCCAAGAAATGATTGTTAACTGGTTTCAATAGAATTGTTGCGATATAGTCACTTGCAGTTTTCCGTCATACATTCTATCAATTTAACGCTCATTTCGTGAGAACAAATAGCTTTTTAAATTGCTGTCACACAAAAAAGTGACACATAACGAATTTGTCCTGTATACGAAAAGTCACATATTGACTGTTTGGTGACAACGCGTGGACGTCCGTCAACACTTAACTTCAAAGTTTTGCTTTAATTCTAATATCTTGCTAATCACTTGTCTAATACATTTTCATTTGGTATTTCGTGTTTCTTTGGCATTTCATTTAGTATCCATGACCCCGTGGCCACTTTCTCTATTTTTCCTTGCCTTTCGCTGGCAGGACGTATGGCAGCTATTGGTGTAGTTGCCAATTCTACCACTGATTTGTTTTGAGGTCTCAGCTAAACGAAGTTTAAAAACAGGAAATGCAAATTATACAACTTTAGAATTTCTCATCTTAGTTTTAAGTATGACTGCTACGGGCCTCCGTGGCCTAATGGATAAGAGCGCTGACTCTTAGTCATTAGGTCTCTCACCGCCGTGGGTTCGAGCCTCGCTCGGGTCACGTGTGAGACGCCAAGTTCTGCAACGGAAGGTCAGGTGGTTTTTCTCCGGGTACTCCGGTTTTCGCCCACCTATGATTAACGATCGGCTCGATATGAGTGAAATAATCTTGAAAGGGCCGTAAAACCCAAACCAAAAAAAAAAAGTATGACTGCTATTGAAAAATAAAAGCGATTCACCAAATGACAGTGGTATTTGATCATTCTTGATTTTAAGGTTCTAAAGCGAATAGTTAAGGGTTGGTCATGTTTGCAAAAGACAAACATTACGCACGTTTATCATTATTATTATGTTTATTAGTATTATCATTACTATTGTGCTAATGCTCTGTTCATTCTGCTGACTAGACAGCAGCAGACCTTTCCTTTGGATTCTTTTGAAAGAAGCCAACTTGTATTGATATATTGTTTGTAATCTTTACATGATATATATGTTATGATACAAATAAAATACAGTTTAAACCAAACCGATAGGGTTTAAAAGCACTGACGGGCCGACTCGCACCGCTTTGCCTGGGCAGGCTTAGCTCCTCTAAGCGGTTTACCAGTACTCGTGTGCGGGTCGGTTTCAGCTCTGCGTGGAAGCATCATGCAGCCCATCTATTTCTTCAATGGGCGGGGTCGATTTTGTTTGTTTGATTTGAAGTTTTAACGTCCCCGTAAACACTGTAAAGGCCATTTTGGAGATGTTGCTTCCAAATTTTGTGGGACTTTTACCCGACATTGAGATGAAATGACATCTCAGGCCCTGCCGCCCAATGAAACCTATAGGGTTTATAAGCATGGACGGGCCGACTCGTACCGCATTGCCTGGGCAGGCTTAGATCCTCTAAGCAGTTTACCAGTACTCGTGTGCGGGTTGGTTTCAGCTCTGCGTGGAGGCATCATGCAGCCCATCTATTTCTTCAAGCACCGTTGGGCGGTGGCTAAGATAGATAGATAGATAACGCCGTGTTATGCGGCGTCTGATATGGGTCTACACTGTTGTCAGTGTCATATTTAAGGGGCTGCTCTAGTCTGATATTGGTTGAGTAAACAGATTAATGAAAAAATAGAGAAGAAGGCGTGTCGGATTAAATGTTTATTTTTCAATATACAGTAGAATTCCAGTATATCGAATCGCTTTGGGACAATGAAAATTTGTTCAAGACAGGGGTAGGTCGAACAATTGTGGTTAATCCCTTTTTGGGGACGTTGGCAAACAATATACACCCAGATCAGGCGCCAGTCTCTGGCCTATGGAATTTAATGTTGAAGGACATTCACATAGCTTGTGCAAGTAATACACATTCAGTCACACCAGTGTCTCCATGTTTTGGCAGAACGCGGCGTCTAATCTGGGTCTACACTGTTTGAAGAACGTACATTTATGTATAACTTACTTTAAATAAAACAAATATGACACCCTATAATTGAAAATGGACCACTCCAAACTTATAAGGAGGAAGATTCCATTGTCATATTTGGCAAATCATAGCACCTGGCCATAAGGCATAATGGGGATGACTGGAAGATATTTTTATCTTCGAGAAAATAAAAAAAGAATGTGGGTCTAATGAGCACACACATCATGCCTTTTCTAGTTAAAATCAGGACAAATGCTCCAAAATGTATGGGTATCTGTAGGTATGGGCAAAGTTCTCTAGGGACTCCATGGAGAGTTCAGAAAGTCATGTAAAACGAGCCATCGAGTGATAGAGATATCTGCTAATTGCAGTGAAACCGATATCTCTATCACTCGATGGTGAGAGCAGTTGAACTTCACTATTTAAAAGCCAACTTGTAGCCGGACTTTCCGGAAATATTATCATTGGTAGGGTTACGAGGGTCCTTCAAAATGTTTTGTCACTGGTGATTTCCAAACCGCTCCATTCAATATTTGTTTCCCTATTGCAGGGCCTCAAAGCATCCCCCTCAGCCAAAACGCATTTTTGTAACATACGATAAAACTACGGAAACCCATTAGTGACAAAACGTTTGGAAGGACCCTTGTATCTGTAAACTGAGACCTTATGCCAGTTGTTCAAAGCCTTCTCAGCTTAACGAGCTCGTTTTTGGTCAAATTGTTAACTGTAAGTACAATATCCAATAAAATGTTATTTTTGCTGAAAAAATGAGAGCAGCTGCTGCAAAAATCAGCATATGTGCCATATTAAGTGATCAAAGTTTTAACGGTATGTTAACTAACGACGTCGTTAGTTTTAAGCAACTGGCCCTTGGCCAATAGAATTTAATGTTGAAGGACATTGCTAATAGCTGGTGCAAGTAATACACATTCAGAGAAGCTTCAAATCTTCTAGCCCATGCAGTCATATCAGTGTCTCCATCCCAGCAGGCAAACGTCGCTAGGGGAACGTCAAATCAACGTCGGTGCATCGGCTCCCGCCCATCGGGGCTTGAAGAAATAAATGGGATGTTTGTTTGTTTGTTTGATTTGATGTTTAACGTCCTCGTCAACACTATGTAGGTCATTTTGGAGTCGTTGTTTCCAATTTTGTGGGACTTTTACCCGACATTGAGATGAAATGACATCTCCAGCCCTGTCGCCCGATGAAACCAATAGGGTTTATAAGCATGGACGGTCGGACTCGCACCGCATTGCCTGGATTACCCGTTTCTGTTTTACGTCTTCTGGACACCGAGGCGAATAAATTCTACGATAGTTCTCATCAGTTATATGATGCGGCTCTCTTAACTAGAGGCTATACTCAGCATACTCTCCGTCCTTTCATTGATTCTGAAATTAATCATAAACGCCATTTCTTCAAAATATCCTTCATTAATAAGGGTATGGATTTTATAGATTTGCCCAGTATCTTCCGTGAGAGATCGGTGCTTTCTTCCATTCCTGCTTATTTTCAAAATACTGAAACACCTATAATTTGCTATAAATATAACAAACCTACATCTATCATTTTTAATTTCAATAAACTTGTTTCAGATCTTGATATTGATACTAATACTCCTGATTCATGTGATTGTAAAAACTCAGTGTATTGCTATCCTGCTGCTGGTCATGTAATTACTGGCAAGATTCTAGGATAAGGAATATAATTTCTAAAGGACCGAAATATCGGTTTCCTTCTAAAATTGATTTCAGTAAATGTAGAGATGAAATCGCTGCTTCCTTGAATGAATTCGGTAATCGATGGTTTAAGCGAGAGTATGTTGAGCATAAAGCCCTTAAGGACTGGAAACTTAGCATTTTAAAACTAGTGAATAAACGCATTTCTTTTAATTCTCAAAATACTAACTTATTACCTCCTAAGCCCAAGACGTCTTTACGTCATCTTAAACTAGGTATTCAAGAATTTCATAAGAAGTTTGTTTTGGCCCCTGCAGACAAGGCCGCTAACAACGTCATCGTTGTGTGACGGCTCCACTATGTTAACACGCTTAAGCAGGAGCTTGGTGGTACTAAGGCCTATGAACTTCAGCCTTTAGCTGAAGAGAGAGCTATAGTAGATAAACATGTTTGTCTTTCAGCCACCAAGTTTGCTGTGTGTGTTAACGAAGGCCAAGACAAGCTTCCTACGCTATACTGGTTACCAAAACTTCATAAAAAACCTTACAAAGCACGGTTTATTGCAAATTCTAGCTCTTGCACTACCACTGAACTTTCTAAATTATTAACTTCCTGTCTTACTGCTATTAAAACCCATGTAATTAAATATTGTGATTAAGTCTTTGAAAGATCAGGAAGAAATCTGTTTTGGTTTATAAAAAATTCGAATGAGGTTTTAATAAATTGAAATCTAGACATTTTCGTGCTTCTAGTCTGTCTACCTACGATTTTTCCACTCTTTACACTACACTTCCTCATAATCTTATAAAAGAAAAGCTTCATGATTTAATTGAATGGGCTTTTCACAGAGAAGATTCTCTCTATCTTGCATGTAATGTCAGAAATGCATTTTTCACTTCTAAAGAGCATAAGAATTATACACTTTGGTCATGTCAGAAAGTGTGTGATGCCCTCACCTTTCTACTTGACAATATTTATATTAGATTCGGTACTAAGTTATTTAGACAAATTGTGGGTATTCCGATTGGTACTAATTGCGCACCTCTTGTGGCTGATCTGTTCTTGTATTTTTATGAAAGAGACTTCATTTTGTCGCTTTCCATTGATAACCAATCTGAAATTATTGAAGCTTTTAGCTCTACTTCTAGATATTTAGATGATTTATTAAATATTGATAATACCTATTTTGATGGTTTGATCAGTCAGATTTACCCCCTAGAACTTCAGTTAAATAAAGCAAATTCTTCTGATACCGAGGCCCTGTTTTTGGATTTACATCTATCTATTGTAGATGGATTTGTTTCGTGCAAAATTTATGATAAACGCGATGACTTTGATTTTGAGATTGTAAATTTTCCTTTTTTGGATGGTGATGTTCCTCGTGCGCCATCCTATGGCGTTTATATTTCGCAATTAATTCGATCTGCTAGAGTGTGTAGTCATGTTACTGACTTCAACACTCGTAAGAAATTATTAACGGCTAAACTCCTTAATCAGGGTTATCGGTACCATAAACAACGCAAAGCCTTTTCAAAATTTATAGACGCCATTCTGATTTAATTTCAAAATTCAATATTGGACTTAAATCTCTTCTGCAACTAGGTCTATCGGATTCCGAATTTTATGGTGACTTAGTATATAAATTCAGAAAAATATATAACCGCAATGACTTCAGCACCCAATTTCGTAAAATCATTCTTCGATATAAAAAGATTGGGTACAACATGGATATTATACGACAGACTGCATGCATGGTAGTTAACCCAATCACGGTTGGCAACTTTGCTTCCCTCTTTAATTGCATGCCGGTGGGTCAGGCCTCAGATTCTATGACGGCTCCAACGTAAAGGCTTATCGAGAATTAGAGAGATAATGTTGGTTGGTGCCTGATGCTCTGTCTCTGGTCGGGCTCATCGGAGTCTAACTGTTGGTTTTCTTTTGCTCCAGCATTTCAGTGGTTTCTTGCTGTCGAGTCCTCACCGTTGTCTCACCTCTGTGGTTCTTTGATTTTTGTGTTTACGGAGATGTTGCACTGATGAGTTAGGAGGCCTTCATGCGGACTGAACAAATTATTTGTCTAAATCGCGACGGAAGTAAGGGCGAGGATTGTGGCCACGTAAAATCGATTTAAGCCCCCCAGTGGAAATCTTCCACTGACCGTTCCAAGGCGGCTCTTCTGTGGCGATTTATTTATGTTGTTGTTTGTTACTTACTGTGTGTATCACTTGTGTCTTTTAATTTTGGATGGCCATATGGCCATTTTGTGGGAAAGTAACTGTCCTTATGGCGGGTTACCAGTTCTAGTGCCCAGTTGAGGCTTATCTCTGCGTGGGAGCATCATGCATCCCATATATTTCTTCAAGCCCCTATGAGCGGGGCCAGCCTCTGAGCTGAAACAAACAACACACACACACACACATACACAAACAAATACATTAAGCATACCAGAATAATAAACACCCATCTGGTAAACGCAAACGTTTAGCCTATCAATCTGTGTTGTAAGTGAGGACGACATTCCTTGAATCTCGATCATTCGATGCCTAAATTGGCACTGCACAACTTTCTTTTTTTTTTTTTTTTTTTTTTTTAACTCAATCTTCAATAAATAGATCTCGAATTGATATATCCAATTAGGATACAACAATTTTTACCTAAGAACCTGGCAGTAAATCCCACATCTTTACGGAACAAGAGGGCCCAGAGGGCCCTGAATCGCTCACCTGAGAATTAGTGTCTCCAGTACATTCTAGGCCCAAGGGCTATAATTTGAACAAACTTGGTAATGGTCCACTAGATGAAGCTTCATTCCAAATATCAAAGCCCTGGACCTTCTGGTTTCAGACAAGAAAATTTTTAAAGGTTTTCCCTATATAAGCCTATGAAAACCAAAGGGTCCCAGAGTGGGGGCATTTTTGGCCCCAGGGATATAATTTGAACAATCTTGAAAGAGGTCACCAAAATGAAGCTTCACACCAAATACCAAAGATCTGGGCCTTGCGGATTCAGAGAAGATTTTTAAAGATTTTTCATGTATAAGCCTACGTAAAACAAAAGGCCCCAGGGGTGGGGGGCATTTTTGGCCCCAGGGCTATAATTTTAACAATCTTGGTAGAGTTCCATTAGATTAAGCTTCATACCAAATATCAATGACCTTGGCCTTGCGGTTTAAGAGAAGAAAAGTTTTAAAGATTTCCCCTACATAAGCTTAGGTAAAACCAAAGGCCCCCTGGGCGGGGGCATTTTTGGCCCCAGGGCTATAATTTGAACAATCTTGGTAGAGGTCCACTAGGTGAAGCTTCATACCAAATATCAAAGACCTGGGCCTTGTGGTTTCAGAGAAGAAGATTTTTAAAGGTTTCATTATATAAGGCTATGAAAAACCAAAGGGTCCAAGGGTGGGGCCAGTTTCGGCCCCAGGGCTATAATTTGCACAATCTTGAAAGAGGTCCACTTGATGTAGCTTCACACCAAATATCAAAGATCTGGGCCTTGTGGTTTCAGAGAAGAAGATATTTAAAGATTTTCCCTGTATAAGCCTATGAACAACCATAGGCCCCCGGGGCGGGGACATTTTTGGCCCAAAGGCTATAATTTGAACAATCTTAGTTAAGGTCCACCAGGTGACGCTTCACACCAAATATTTTAGACCTGGGCCTTGTTGTTTCAGAGAAGAATATTTTTTAATGATTTTCCCTATATAAGCCTATGTAAAACCATAGGCCCCCAGGGCGGGGGCATTTTGACCCCCAGGGCTATAATTTGAACAATCTTGGTAGAGGTCCACTAGATGAAGCTTCACACCAAATATCAAAGATCTGGGCCTTTCGTTTCAGAGAAGAAGATTTTTAAAGATTTTCCCTGTATAAGCCAATGTAATAACAAAGGCCCCCAGGGCGGTGTCATTTTTGGCCCCCAGGGCTATAATTTGAACAATCTTGGTAGAGGTCCACTAGATGAAGCTTCACACCAAATATCAAAGATCTGGGCCTTGCGGTTTCAGAGAAGAAGATTTTTTTATGATTTTCCCTATATAAGCCTATGTAAAACCATAGGCACCTGGGGCGGGGGCATTTTGGTCACCAGGGCTATAATTTGAACAATCTTGGTAAAGGTCCACTAGATGAAGCTTCACACCAAATATCAAAGATCTGGGCCTTGCGGTTTCAGAGAAGAAGATTTTTTAATGATTTTCCCTATATAAGCCTATGTAAAACCATAGGCCCCCAGGGCGGGGGCATTTTGGGCCCCAGGGCTATAATTTGAACAATCTTGGTAGAGGTCCACTAGATGAAGCTTCACATCTAATATTAAAGATCTGGGCCTTGCGGTTTCAGAGAAGAAGATTTTTAAAGGTTTTCCCTGTATAAGCCTATGTAAAACCAAAGGCCTTCCGGGGCGGGGGCATTTTTGGCCCCAAGGCTATAATTTGAACAATCTTAGTAGAGGTCCACCAGGTAAAGCTTCACACCAAATATTAAAGACCTGGGCCTTGTGGTTTCAGAGAAGAAGATTTTTTAATGATTTTCCCTATATAAGCCTATGTAAAACCAAAGGCCCCCGGGGCGGGGACATTTTGGCCCCCAGGGCTATAATTTGAACAATCTTGGTAGAGGTTCACTAGATGAAGCTTCATACCAAATATCAAAGACCTGGGCCTTGCAGTTTCAGAGAAGAAGATTTTTAAAGTTTTCGTTTAAAAAATCTATTTTTAGCTCCTGTGACCCAGATGTGCAATGGACCAGAACCATTTGAACAATTTTGAAAGGGGACCACCTAAGGATCATTGCTGTGAAGTTTGGTCAAAATCCGATCAGTGGTTTAGGAGGAGATGTCATTTGAAGAAAAAGTTTACGCACACACACACGCACACACGCACGCACACACGCACTGACGACGGACGACGGACGAAAAGTGATCACAAAAGCTCACCTTGTCACTACGTGACAGGTGAGCTAAAAATGACAATCCTTCTTCTTCAATACACAACACTTTAAAAACGGGTCAAGCTTTTGGCAATACACGGTCACCTAATTACATATCTTTTATAATCGAGTCACATGATGTAAACAAAAACAAGTCAACAAGTACACGCTTTATCGAAATATATAAAGATAGTTGGCCCCGGTCCCGCTGCATGAATAAATTAAGAACATTCACCCTACTGCTGATTATCAAACAAACCATTGCTTAATTCGCAGGCTGCGTAGATCCTGATTAGATGGCATGTGATCTGGGTCTACTCTGTCTGCTACGGTAGGGGCCGTCGTATGCGGCGGGAGAGAGGTCAAGCTACTATATGATTGTTCATTGTTATAAACTGTTTTTTTTTTATTATTTCAGAAAAAGAAGAACGACAGTGACTAGATGAACACATCGACGTTTCCTTACTCAGCTATAATACTTTTTACTTATTTATCTATTTATTTATATATTTAGTTCCTATAAATTTAAATAATAAAGTTTATGCTAAAAAAATATAGAGGTGAGGGGGAGGATTGTGAACCTTGTCACTTCAGCGGTGGCTGTGTCGACTTGGGATTGGAAAGCCCGATGGAAGTCTGGGCCGCCAAATGGGCCTCCCATGGGAGCCGGTTCTGTCACCGCTGGATGGACAACAAAATAATCCTCTCAAACATATCGTGCCGCTCCGGAAAAGAAACGTAAAATGATATTTATTCATTTATTTATTTATTTATTTATTTTTTTATTTTTATATATATACCGTTTCCTTTTGCCTTTTTTAAATTTATTCGGAACGCAATTTAGGTCTCACAAACGGTGTGAATCCTGATCGCGCGCCGCAAGTTGCGAAATCTCGTCTGCATACATACATACAAACATACATACATACATAGGCTACATGCATATGTGGATTTTTTTTTTTTAAATTAAATGGACAAGTACATACATACATAAATACATACTACATACATACATACATACATACATACATACATACATACATACATACATACATACATACATACACCCGTGAATATTTTCATTTCCAGCGTAAAGTCTAATGTAGGCCCGTGGAGGGCAGTGTAGTACATATTTCCATGAACACATCAAGTCACATGACTTTCAGTGACGCCGGGTAGCGCCATTCTAAACCATAGTTCTTTACAGGCGTTGGTGACGTAAACGCTGTTCCACTCCTTGTGGAAAACAGAGTGTAAATACACCTCAGTTTTAAAAGTTTTTCCCAGGTTTGCGGTTCTTAAAGCAGTGACGAGGGGTAAAGATTGTAAATATAATAATAATAAAAAAAAAAACTTAATCTTTCTGCTTTTCATGGGGGGTGGACGGCGGCGGGTCGCCGGCGGGGTTCACAAGAACCTCCTCGAGGTTCATTCACCTTGCACATGGCTCGCCGCGTTCGTGCTCTCATGAACTGCGGAGGGATAAACGCACATGCGTACACATACATACATAATGATAAACATCTTCAATGGAAACTACTTTACATTCCCACATGCACACATACATACACAGGATTGACTGGCGTATCAACTGCAATTTCAACAAAATAAAAAAAAAAAAAGAGTTTACAAATATATGTGCCACCTTTTTTTTTTCTAGTGTCAATCCAAACTACAATTCTGACCGTTATATACTTACACACGCATACACACAAAAACACACACATACACACACACACACACACACACACATATACATGCATACATACAGCACACTGCAATGGAAAATACATACATACAAAAAATAAGCATCCCAATGGAAAGTACATACATACATACATACATACATGACGCTTCCGCGCATTCGTTCGCGTACTACAATCTATCTGTATATATGTATATGTATATATATGTATATATATGTGGATCAGTTGGATAAAAAATATTTTGCACGATATGTACATGGTGTCGGAAGGGGAGGAGGTGCCGACAAAAAAAAAAAACTGTCCTTATGGCCTTCCTTTGTTTAGGTTTCCATTATGGTCTGGTCGCTTAATGTTTGTATTTCTTTCCCTTTGGTGTCTTTTATGGGTGGAGTAAGTTAATTGTATCAATTCCTGATCTTTGTTTTACTTCTACTTTTTAGATCCTCTAAGCGGTTTACCAGTACTCGTGTGCTGGCCGGAATCAGCTCTGCGTGGAAGCAACCCATTTATTTCTTTCAGCCCTAATGGGCGGGGGCCTAATAAATGGGCTGCATGATGTTTCCACGCAGATGTGAATAATACCACACACGAGTACTGGTAAACCGCTTAAAGGTTTTAAGCCTGCCCAGGCAAAGCGGTGCGAGTCGGACCGTCCATGCTTATAAACCCTATCGGTTTCATTTATGCGACAGGGCTTGAGATTTCTTTTCATCTCAATGTCGGGTAAAAGTCCCACAAAATTGGAAGCAACGTCTCCAAAATGACCTATATAGTGTTTACTGGGACGTTAAATATCAAATCAAACAAACAAAAATCTGTTTGTCAAAATAATGTCCTTGAAGCTAAAATTTGTTGATCTTTCTTTTGCTGAGATATAGAGGCATGCAGTGCTTCCTAATATTTATTTCAGTGCAGTCTGTACAGTTTCGTCCCTTTGAAGCAAATCCACAAGCGATCTCCTAAGTTCAATTCGACATCACAGAGTTATGTTATTATCTCTTGCAACCAATACGTCATCATAGACAACATCTACATTTACCACTCAAGTCATACCGATTAAGCTTAATGCAGTTTTCTAAAGAAAATGTATTTCAAAGACCCTTCTTGAATATGTATTTAGTATTGGGTTAAATCGGTTCGTCATGAAATGCAGTAAATATTTCATTTTGGGGCGTATACACGTACCAAGGTTATGCATGTTACCAATCATCATCCTTTCATTTTCATCACGGGAACAAGTCCGTGAAATGAAGACTCCCCTAAACCCCACTTTATATAGAGAAAACTGGGGTTTACGGGGGTATACATTATTTTTCTTATTTCTGCTCCAAGACATAGGTTGTGGGTACACGTTAGAACCGCCTGAACGAGGCGGTTCTAACGAGCACCCACAACCTATATTTGGAGTAAAAATAAGAAAAATATCACAATTTTTCATGAGAAATTTCACCATTTTGGAGATATGAAAGAATGCACTATTTCGTACGGATGTGTTATCGTAATGATTAATGGTATGTTGAGTGATCTCCAAAACTGTAAATGGTGAATTTTAAGATGAAAGGGGAGTTGCAGCAATAACCATTTCTGTTGGCAACATTCATGGGAACAATAACTGAAAGACAATTTAATAAATTTAACTCTTCTTTAAATATTTCGGCACAAGGCCTTCATCAGTAATACGAATCACTAGAAACTGCATTTTTAAGCCACCATAACAAGATTCCGGAAAATTGTAATGGCGGCTTAAAAATGTAGTTTCTAGTGAATTCGTATTACTGATGAAGGCATAGTGCCGAAATATTTAAATAAGAGTGAAATTTATTAAATTGTCTATTTTTCTTCGGAGGACCCATAAAATATTAAATAACTGAAAGGTTTCATAAAAAACTGCAAAAAGAGTTGCAGGGCCAATACTTCAAGATGAAAAAAAAAAAAAAAAAAAAAAAACGACAAAAAAAAAAAAACAACAACAAAAAACTACAAAAAAAAAAACGACCGCGATCATCTTCAGGGAACAATAAATGGAAAGTTTCATCAAAATCCCTTGAAAACTGTACGAGTTGTGGAGACAAGAACTTCTGTTGATAAAATGGCTAAACTGACAAAGGGCCATAATTCTTGTACAAATCAGTCGAGCATGACCTTGATAAAGTATGACCATCTTCAGGTCATAGGAACAATTACTTAAATGTTTCATCAAAAGCCCTTGAACACTATAGGAGAAGATGCGGAGACAAGACCTTCTGTTGATCAAATGGCTAAAAGTGACAAAGGGCCATAACTCTGGTAAACAAGAGCACCACAAGCGGCGCCATGCTCGTCTGTTTTTCTATGTCACAGAGAAAAAATCAGTCAAATTGCATGACAGAGTTATGGAACTTCGTCAAAATATACCGTATTCACCCTAATTTCCACATCGTGCGCTTATTTTTTTTTTAGCTCACCTGAGCCGAAGGCTCAAGGTAAGCTATTGTGATCGGTCAATGTCCGTCGTCCGTCGTGTGTCGTGCGTTGTGCGTCGTGCGTCTGTCAACAATTTACTTAAATGACATCTCCTCCTAAACCAGTGAATGGATTTTGATATAATTTCACAGGAATGTTGCTTGAGTGACCCTCTTTCAAAATTACCTAAATCGTTCCGCTCCGTTAAACAAAATGGCCGCCAGAGCTAAAAATAGAAAAACCTTTAAATGACATCTCTTCCTAGGCAAATGGCCCGATTTTAAAATAATTTCACAGGAACATTTCTTGAGTGACCCTCTTTCAAAATTGCCTAAATCGTTCCGCTCCGTTAAACAAAATGGCCGCCAGAGCTAAAAATAGAAAAACCTTTAAATGACATCTTCTTCTAGGCAAAAGGCTCGATTTGAAAATAACTTCACAGGAATGTTCCTTGAGTGACCCACTTTCAAAATTGCCTAAATCGTTCCACTCCGTTAAACAAAATGGCCGCCAGAGCTAAAAATAGAAAAACCTTTAAATGACATCTCCTCCTAGGCAAATGGCCCAATTTGAAAATAATTTCACAGGAACGTTCCTTGAGTGAGCCTCTTTCAAAATTGCCTTAATCATTCTGCTCCGTTAAACAAAATGGCTGCCAGAGCCAAAAATAGAAAAACCTTCAAATGACATCTCCTCCTAGGCAAATGGCCCGATTTGAAAATAATTTCACAGGAATGTTGCTTGAGTGACCCTCTTTCAAAATTACCTAAATCGTTCCGCTCCGATAAACAAATGGCCGCCAGAGCTAAAAATAGAAAAACCTTTAAATGACATCTCTTCCTAGGCAAATGGCCCGATTTGAAAATAATTTCACAGGAACGTTCCTTGAGTGACCCTCTTTCAAAATTGCCTAAATCGTTTCGCTCCGTTAAACAAAATGGCCGCCAGAGCTAAAAATAGAAAAACCTTTAAATGACATCTTCTTCTAGGCAAATGGCTCGATTTGAAAATAACTTCACAGGAATGTTCCTTGAGTGACCCTCTTTCAAAATTGCCTAAATCGTTCAGCTCCGTTAAACGAAATGGCCCCTAGAGCTAAAAATAGAAAAACCTTCAAATGACATCTCCTCCTAGGCAAATGGCCCGATTTGAAAATAATTTCACAGGAATGTTGCTTGAGTGACCCTCTTTCAAAATTACCTAAATCGTTCCGCTCCGTTAAACAAAATGGCCGCCAGAGCTAAAAATAGAAAAACCTTTAAATGACATCACTTCCTAGGCAAATGGCCTGATTTGAAAATAATTTCACAGGAACGTTCCTTGAGTGACCCTCTTTCAAAATTGCCTAAATCGTTCCGCTCCGTTAAACAAAATGGCCGCCAGAGCTAAAAATAGAAAAACCTTTAAATGACATCTTCTTCTAGGCAAATGGCTCGATTTGAAAATAACTTCACAGGAATGTTCCTTGAGTGACCCTCTTTCAAAATTGCCTAAATCGTTCCGCTCCGTTAAACGAAATGGCCGCCAGAGCTAAAAATAGAAAAACCTTTAAATGACATCTCCTCCTAGGCAAATGACCCGATTTGAAAATAATTTCACAGGAATGTTGCTTAAGTGACCCTCTTTCAAAATTGCCTAAATCGTTCCGCTCCGTTAAACAAAATGGCCGCCAGAGCTAAAAATAGAAAAACCTTTAAATGACATCTTCTTCTAGGCAAATGGCTCGATTTGAAAATAACTTCACAGGAATGTTCCTTGAGTGACCCTCTTTCAAAATTGCCTAAATCGTTCCATTCCGTTAAACAAAATGGCCGCCAGAGCTAAAAATAGAAAAACCTTTAAATGACATCTCCTAGGCAAATGGCCCAATTTGAAAATAATTTCACAGGAACGTTACTTGAGTGAGCCTCTTTCAAAATTGCCTTAATCATTCTGCTCCGTTAAACAAAATGGCCACCAGAACCAAAAATAGAAAAACCTTCAAATGACATCTCCTCCTAGGCAAATGGCCCGATTTGAAAATAATTTCACAGGAATGTTGCTTGAGTGACCCTCTTTCAAAATTACCTAAATCAATCCGCTCCATTAAACAAAATGGCCGCCAGAGCTAAAATTAGAAAAACCTTTAAATGACATCTCTTCCTAGGCAAATGGCCCGATTTGAAAATAACTTCACAGGAATGTTCCTTGAGTGACCCTCTTTCAAAATTGCCTAAATCGTTCCGCTCCGTTAAACGAAATGGCCGCCAGAGCTAAAAATAGAAAAACCTTTAAATGACATCTCCTCCTAGGCAAATGGCCCGATTTGAAAATAATTTCACAGGAATGTTGCTTAAATGACCCTCTTTCAAAATTACCTAAATCGTTCCGCTCCGTTAAACAAAATGGCCGCCAGAGCTAAAAATAGAAAAACCTTTAAATGACATCTCTTCCAAGGCAAATGGCCCGATTTGAAAATAATTTCACAGGAACGTTCCTTGAGTGACCCCCTTTTTCAAAATTGCCTAAATCGTTCCGCTCCGTTAAACAAAATGGCCGCCAGAGCTAAAAATAGAAAAACCTTCAAATGACATCTCCTCCTAGGCAAATGGCCCGATTTGAAAATAATTTCACAGGAATGTTGCTTGAGTGACCCTCTTTCAAAATTACCTTAATCTGTCCGCTCCGTTAAACAAAATGGCCGCCAGAGCTAAAAATAGAAAAACCTTTAAATGACATCTCTTCCTAGGCAAATGGCCCGATTTGAAAATAATTTCACAGGAACGTTCCTTGAGTGACCCTTTTTCAAAATTGCCTAAATTGTTCCGCTCCGTTAAACAAAATGGCCACCAGAGCTAAAAATAGAAAAACCTTTAAATGACATCTCCTCCTAGGCAAATGGCCCAATTTGAAAATAATTTCACAGGAACGTTGCTTGAGTGAGCCTCTTACAAAATTGCCTTAATCATTCTGCTCCGTTAAACAAAATGGCCGCCAGAGCCAAAAATAGAAAAACCTTTAAATGACATCTCCTCCTAGGCAAATGGACCGATTTGAAAATAATTTCACAGGAATGTTGCTTAAGTGACCCTCTTTCAAAATTACCTAAATCGTTCCGCTCCGTTAAACAAAATGGCCGCCAGAGCTAAAAATAGAAAAACCTTTAAATGACATCTCTTCCTAGGCAAATGGCCCGATTTGAAAATAATTTCACAGGAACGTTCCTTGAGTGACCCTCTTTCAAAATTGCCTAAATCGTTCCGCTCCGTTAAACAAAATGGCCGCCAGAGCTAAAAATAGAAAAACCTTTAAATGACATCTTCTTCTAGGCAAATCGCTCGATTTGAAAATAACTTCACAGGAATGTTCCTTGAGTGACCCTCTTTCAAAATTGCCTAAATCGTTCCGCTCAATTAAACAAAATGGCCGCCAGAGCTAAAAATAGAAAAACCTTTAAATGTCATCTCCTCCTAGGCAAATGGCCCAATTTGAAAATAATTTCACAGGCACGTTCCTTGAGTGAGCCTCTTTCAAAATTGCCTTAATCATTCTGCTCCGTTAAACAAAATGGCCGCCAGAGCCAAAAATAGAAAAACCTTTAAATGACATCTCCTCCTAGGCAAATGGCCCGATTTGAAAATAATTTCACAGGAATGTTGCTTGAGTGACCCTCTTTCAAAATTGCCTAAATCGTTCCGCTCCGTTAAACAAAATGGCCACCAGAGATAAAAATAGAAAAACCTTCAAATGACATCTCCTCCTATGCAAATGGCCCGATTTGAAAATAACTTCACAGGAATGTTCCTTAAGTGACCCTCTTTCAAAATTGCCTAAATTGTTCCACTCTGTTAAACAAAATGGCCACCAGAGCTAAAAATAGAAAAACATTTAAATGACATCTCCTCCAAGGCAAATGGCACGATTAGGAAATAATTTCACAGGAACGTTCGTCGAGTGACCCTTTTTCAAAATTGTCTTAATCGTTTCGCTCGTTAAACAAAATGGCCACCAGAGCTAAATATAGAAAAACCTTTAAATGACATCTTCTCCTAGGCAAAGAGCCCGATTTGAAAATAATTTCACAGGAATGTTCCTTGAGTGACCCTCTTTCAAAATTGCCTAAACTGTTCCGCTCTGTTAAACAAAATTGACACCAGAGCTAAAAATAGAAAAACCTTCAAATTCCACTACAATGAAAAATAACCTTCAAAGAAAAATCTTTGGTCCACATCTCCTTAAAGCAGTGAATCCTTCATTTCCATAAGCTTTGAAACATCTTGGATTCAGGTGAGCGATTCAGGGCCATCATGGCCCTCTTGTTTCAAAATTGTGTCCAAAAATTGTAGTGAAAAAGTGTTTAAAAAAATCGGAAAAGGGGAGATAATTCAGTCAAGATCACATGTCAAAAAGGTTGGTATCAGTGAAAAGGTCTTGTCCCAAGGAACATCCATGTGAAGTTTGAAGGCTCTTACAAACAGTATTGGAATGGTAGTAAAATGTGTTTCAGAAAAAAAAAATCGGAAAAGGGGTGATAATTCAGCCATAATCAACAATATAGTTATGGGCCTTGTCAGAATGTAGCTCTTGTCATGGTGAGTATGTGTATGAAGTTTCATAAAGGTAGGCCAAATACGTTTGGAAATATTGTCAAGGTTAAGGTTTTTGGTTATTTTTTTTTTTGTAAAATAGGTCAAAGGTCAAAAAGGTTCATATCATTGAAAAGGTCTTGTCCCAAGGAACACACGTGTGAAGTTTGAAGACTGTTACAAATAGTATTGGAAAGAGAGTAAAAAATGTGTTTCAGAAAAAAAAAATAAGAAAAGGGGAGATAATTCAGTCATAATAAACAATATAGTTTTGGCTCTTGTTCAGAATGTAGGTCTTTGAAAAAAATCGGAAAAGGGGAGATAATTCAGTCAAGATCACATGTCAAAAGGTTGGTATCAGTGAAAAGGTCTTGTCCAAAGGAACATCCATGTGAAGTTTGAAGGCTGTTACAAATAGTATTGGAATGGTAGTAAAAATGTGTTTCAGAAAAAAATCGGAAAAAGGGTGATAATTCAGCCATAATCAACAATATAGTTATGGGCCTTGTCAGAATGTAGCTCTTGTCATGGTGAGTATGTGTATGAAGTTTCATAAAGGTAGGCCAAATACGTTTTGAAATATGGTCAAGGTTAAGGTTTTTGGTTATTTTTTTGTAAAATAGGTCAAAGTTCAAAGGTCAAGGTCACAGGTAAAAAAGGTTCATATCACTGAAAAGGTCTTGTCCCAAGGAACACCCATGTGAAGTTTGAAGACTGTTACATATAGTATTGGAATGAGAGTAAAATGGGTTTCAGAAAAAAAAATAAGAAAAGGGGAGATAATTCAGTCATAATCAACAATATAGTTTTGGACGGGCCTCCGTGGCCTAGTGGATTGAAGGTCTTTGAAAAAAAAATCGGAATAGGGGAGATAATTCAATCAAGATCACATGTCAAAAAGGTTGGTATCAGTGAAAAGGTCTTGTCCCAAGGAACATCCATGTGAAGTTTGAAGACTCTGTTGCAAATAGTATTGGAAAGAGAGTAAAAAGTGTGTTTCAGTAAAAAAATAAGAAAAGGGGAGATAATTCAGTCATAATCAACAATATAGTTTTGGCTCTTGGTCAGAATGTAGGTCTTGTCATGGTGAGTATGTGTATGAAGTTTCATGAGGCTAGTCTAATACTTTAGAGTGAGTGAGTGTTCGAGTTTTACGTCCCACCCACAGCTAAGGTCATGAATACGGAGACGGGACCTCGGTTTAAAGATTCATCCGAAAGTCTGGAGAAGACCGGGATCAATCCTGCGACCCCTGGTTTACAAGGCAAGTAGCGTAACCACTACACCACGGAGGCTTCTAAAATACTTTAGAAGTTATAGCCAAGGTTAAGTTTTTTTTTTTAACAACTACGACGCCGACGCAAACTCAGACACTGGAGTGAAAGTGTTTCTTCGAAAAACAGACCAGCTAAAATTAGTCGAGCATAACGTCGATAAAATATGGTTTCATCTAAATCCCTTGAAAACTGCAGGAGGAGTTGCGGCTACGGACGGACGGACGAATCCATTACTATAGTCCCCTTCGACTAACGTCGGGGGACAAAAATGACCATGAACATTTAAGGAGAACATTTACACGTTCAGATATATCAGCTAATTAATAAAATACTATATTCACTCTTGGCTATTGGGGTTTATTCGACAAGGAAATAATTCACTCCTATGGAGCAAGTTTTTTTTTCCTTTAGAGGTAGACTCCTTTTCGATTGAATCGATTCCTGATCATTGCCTCCACTTCTATTTTTTATTTCAATATATATGGCTCGCTTTAAAAAAAGAAATGACGGGAGTATGGCAAGTTAATTCATTTTTGCAAGTTAAAAACACCAGGGCCCAGTTGTTCAAAACATCGTTAGCAGTAGTATGTTACTGTTAAACCCATCGTTAGTTTAACAAGTTCGTTAGTGGTCAAAATGTCAACTGTTTTAGGAAATACCACATATATTTTAGTGTTTTGAGTTGCTTTTGCATTTGGAAAAGCTACTCGCATTTTTTTCAGTAAAATATGTCTCTGCAATATTGAATGATCAAATTTAAATGACATGTTTAGTAACGAAATCAATAGATTTAAGCAGCATGGCCCTGATCAATCATTTTACAACAAACACTATTATGTTCAGTCATTTTCGAAAACAAAAGTGTACCTAGTAGGGCTGGCTAATCGGAGCTGAAAAGATAATCGATTATCAGTCCTGCCATGGCGATCGATAATTGATTAGTAATCGCTAAGGTTTTTGTCATTATTTTACCTGTCTGGCTTTCTCTCTGAGCATGACTCTAACCATATGTTGCACTTTACCATATGTATATTTGAACAGACAGGCCTGAGCAAACAGTGTAGACCCAGATGAGACGCCGCATAATGCGGCGTCTCATCTGGGTCTACACTGTTTGCCACTCCTCCAGCTATTTTAGGCATAACTTTGGGTTGTAAATTGTACCTATCAAGTAATCGATTAAAAGCAAATCAGAAATGATAATCATGTTTGTGGAATTTATCGATCGATTAATCGATTATACGATTAATCGTGTCAGCCTTAGTACCTAGCATATTATTTTCCAAAACGCTTTTAGCTAACTGTTTAACAATTAACAAATACATGCATATATACCATGTCTTTAACACCGACAAAGTTCAATCAACGTCCATCTCTGCTGAGATGACAAATGAACCATTCTTTAGTTCTCTGTATTTCTCTGTGCCCTTTGCAGGAGCCCAGACATAGTCGTAATTTTCCAAAGTCGAAGGAATGTCACTGTATCTTCGATAGTTCTTTAAAATGAGTCTACGAACATATATATCAGCACCTTGCTTTTGGATGACGTTGTTCACTTGCATATTCAAGCTCTCTGATGGAAACAAAATCTTGCGCCAATTCTCACTTGGCATAAATCCTGAACATGATTTGACATAAACCACTTTCTTTGTGCAGCCAGGCAGTCTAACGGCAAATTCATACAGAGCAGAACATCTTGTTTTACCTCTGAAGATAGTTGGCACTGCGTATTCTGAAGGTTTGCCTTTTCTGCTAGTATTTCGGACTTTGGGAATTAGCTGATCGTTTATTTTGCTGCTTATCACCAGTTTCCATGATGACCATGGAAAATATCTCAGAGCAAAATTTGTCTCCGGAACTTTTTCTCTTCGAAGGCGTTTCAGAGATGTCTGAATTTTAGATTTGAGAAGACCTTTATTCCCAGGTGCAGGTTTTCGCGGCTTCAGAGTCGTTTTACATGCTGATTTCTGCCTTGTTCTCTGTCCCTTTCGGAGAGTGCCTCTTAATTGTGGCTCCATTTTTGTCATTTTCTTTGTCGCTTTTTGAACTTTCTTTCCCTTCTTCCCAATAAAAGGTTTTGTTTTTGGAGGTGTAGGTTTTGCTACAGTCGTTTTCTTTTGTCGCAGCTTAGCAGTACCTGTAGTCTTGTTTAAACCGTCTGTCGTTGCATCTGACACACTTTTCTTAAGGGTTGTAAACATTTGATGTACGTCTTTTGCTGCCCCTCCGGTCCTGCCTTTTATTTCGTCTTCATATGCCTAAGGATAAACATATATACACATCATATAAATAGATTAATCATATGACGTCGCGTCTGAGAGTGTAATAACGCCATGTAATAAATTCTGTAATCCACTTGTGGATTAAATATGCAAATTAGTTAGATACGCCCCGTGACGTCATACGTAGGACGTCATTAACGACGTCGCGTTTACTAATGGCGGAATATTGACATTTTTATAAACAAATCGTTAAAACTGTAAGAGAAACACGTATATGACTTTTAAAGGCATTTGTACTGGATGAATTAAAAAATAGAATTGAAGCAACGATCCGGAATCTACACAATTAACTTACAGCTTCCATCAGAGACATCAAAAGGGAAAGAAACACAAACATGAAGTAACTAGACCCAGACTCTTATGGAAACAACAACAGAGAAAACCCAATTGGCTATCCAAAATAAAACGATAAAAGCGATACATACATTCGATGACGAACAATAACAAAAAGTAAACCATGACAGAAAAAAGCCATGGAACGGTCAGTTAAAAGAATTCCACTTGAGTGGTGGGGAGGGGGGGGGGAGCTTAAATCGATTTTAAGCGGCCGCAATCTTCGCCCTGTTGAGACAATTTATTTGTTCAGTCCGCATGAAGGCTGGGAGTCCATCGCCTTACGGTCAATATAATCTCCTTCTCTTGTATTTTTAAGCTTCTATTCAAACATAATATATACCATCTGGACCAGTGGCTCATAAATACGTTTTGGAAACCATGCTCTTTGCGGACGCTTAGTAGGAAAACCAGGATAAAGCTCACTATACTTCCTACGTCATCAGGCAGTCATTCTATTCCCCGACATCAACGGGTGTTTGGAGTAACAACAATACTTGTCATAATTGCACATTTGGAATTAATACGTAAAAAATTCTTTTCACGGCCAGTTATAATTACTGCGGGGTTTACACCAGTTTTACGGGGCCCGACCTCCATCCGCATCTTCCGCTGCGGTAGATATCGCTGTAATTGTATGGAATAATTCTCGATTTTGCAAGCATAGAATTATTTAATATTCTTCATATAACTAGGTCATCCGAGTCCAAAAATGGTGATTTACTTATTGTGAAATAGAAGTGGAGGCAATGATCAGGAATCGATACAATTAACCAACAGCTCCCATCAGAGACACCAAAGGGAAAGAAAAACAAACATGAAACAACAGACCTAATCAAAACATCAATAGCGGAAAGCCAAAAGGATAGTTACTTTCGCACAAAATGCCCAATAGGTTGAAAATAAAATAATATAAGCGCCACAAACACCCAAAGACAAACCATAACAAAAATAAACCGCGACAGAAGAACCGCATTGGAACGGTCAGCGGAAACGTATTCCACTGTGAGGCTTAAATCGATTTTACGTGGCCACAATCCTTGCCCCTACTTCCGTCGCGATTTAGACAAATAATTTGTTCAGTCCGTATGAAGGCCTCCTAACTTATCAGTGCAACATCTCCGTGAACACAAATAATCAAATAACCACAGACATAACACAACGGTGAGGACTCGACAGCAAGAAACCACTGAAATGCTGGAGCAAAAGATCACCAACAGTTAGACTCCGATGGGCCCGACCAGAGATAGAGCATCAGGCACCAACCAACATTACCTTGAATTAGATCTCTCTAATTCTCAATAAGCCTTTACGCTGGAGCCGTCATAGAATCTGAGGCCTGACCCACCGGCGCGCAATTAAAGAGGGAAGCAAAGTTGTCAACCGTAATTTGTTAACTACCATGCATGCAGACTCTGTCGTATAACATTTATGTTGTACCCAATCGTTTTATATCGAAGAATGATTTTTACGAAATTGGGCGCTGAAGCCATTGCGGTTATATATTTTCTCAATTTATATACTAAGTCACCATAAAATTCGGGCTCCGATAGACCTTGTTGCAGAAGAGATTTAAGTCCAATACTGAACCTTGGTATATGACTGAAATCGCCCCAATTTCTAACCCAACTTCTGAATATATCAATTGAATTTGAAAGGTAAAAATGACTGATTTTTTTTTATTGTTTTCTCTCTAAAAATGGTTTCTTCTTTTTAACGATGATAAAGAATAAAACATCAACTTAAACCTTTTTCATAATGAGTTCATCATTGCGTGACCTACGGATAACAAAGTAGATCACTGAGACATTACTTTCTAGACGGGTTATCTAACATTGAAAGATAACCAACGCAACCGAACCCATCTTTAGGGGATCTGGCCCTAGTTTCGGAAGCTAACTAAAGCCGACTATTTAACTACAGTGCACGAGATCTTATTAACTTCAAAATGTCAGTGCACTTGATCATTGCCATTGAACAGATGTACTTGATCAAGTTGGACAAAAACGCTCAATTTCAGCGGGAATACAGATTTGACTGGTCAAATTTTATAAATACACTAATTTTGTTGATGAAAAGAGTATCCAGACTTTATTCTTGTAAATACGGCTAAATTTCCTGTTCCATTCGTGAAAGTTCAAGAACAGTGTACGGAATCCCCGTAATAATAAGTCTTTGTCAACTTGGAAACGATTAAACTCAAACAAAAAAATCTTTTGATACTTTGAACTACACTGTCTTGCCTTAATTACTTTTTGTCGTACTCTGCACAGTATTTTATTCCAATATTTACATCTAAGGACTTATAAAGGACAAAAATATATCTTATGAGAAAGGTTTCTAGTCCTTGTCGGCCATATTTGATGACGTATAAAACCACGTGATCCCCCACCCTGATAAAATGCGTTTTAAATGTCATATGATAAATAGAATCTTGCATTCGTCCTCATGTATTATTAAATTTATTAAACTCGTTGAGGAAAAGAGATAAAATGCTCGGCTTTCTTCAACTTGTTTAATAAATTCAGTAATACATGAACAGGCATGTAAGATCCTCTATGTATATCCGTGTATTTGTTTGAATTGCGGTTTTACGTCCCCGTCAACACTATTTAGGTCATTTTGGAGACGTTGCTTCCAATTTTGTGGGACTCTTACCCGACATTGAGATGAAATGACATCTCAAGCCCTGCCGCCCAATGAACCAAAAGGGCTTATATGCATTGGACGGTCCAGCTCGCACCACTTTGCCTGGGCAGGCTTAGTCCTTATAATAGGTTTGCGGTCAGTTTCAGCGTGGAAGCATCATGCAGCCCACATCACGAAAACACGTCTATATAATTCTGACCCCCTTGAATCCCACTTTTATAGAGTAAAACTAGGGTTTACAGGGGTAAACCTTATTTTTCTTATTTCTGCTCTGCCGGCCTCGTTGGCTCAGTCGGATGCGCGTCTGACTGGTGATCAGGAGGACGCGGGTTCGACTCCCGCCGGGGTCGGCAACATTCTTTCGTGGAGATTGATCATGAAATCTTTTCTACGGTCATTCTCTCCCATCCGCTGATTCAAGAAGGGCAGTTGTCAGTTTCTGGCGAAAGAATGTGCACTGTACTGGTTAACCGCTTACGTATAAGCCTGCCTAGGAATGTGTGGATAGGTAAACTGACCGGTTCAAAAATGACCTAAATAGTGTTGACTGGGCCGTTAAACTCCAATACAAACAAACAAACTTATTTCTGCTCTAAAATATAGATTGTGGGTACTCGTTAGAACCGCATGGATGAGGCGGTTCTTACTAGAACTCACAATCTATATTTTTAATAGAAATAAGAAGAAAAATACAAAAAAAAATTCATCTTAAAATTTTCATTTTTTTATCTGGCGATAAAATTTACAATGTATTTTGTATAGGCATGTTTTCGTAATGCAATCAATTTCTCCGAGCCCCGATGAGCGGGGCCCCGTGTATATCCGTGTAGACACACGTGTAACCCACACTTTGAATGAAGAGATTCGAGGTTTAATGGAACATTATTTTTCTGATAATTGCTTTTTAAGTTTTACTTGTTTGTGTCGAGGTTTTACGTCCCCGTCAATGTTAAATAGGTCATTTTGGAGACGCTGTTTCCAATAGGCCTACTCTGGTAGTAACTGATAAGCATATGTGGGACTTTTACCCGACAGTGAGATGAAATGACATCTCAAGCCCTGCATTCCAGACAAACTATATGGTGTATATGCAGGGACGGTCCAACTTGAACCACTTTGCCTGGGCATACTTAGACCACCAGTACTCGGTGTTAGTTCGGTTTCAGTTCTGCGCGGAAGCACCATGAGCACAACCTATTTCTTGCAAGCCCCGATGGGCGAGGGACCATTCAATAAACAAATCCCAAAGGAAGTAAAGGAGCCGCAAGTACCGAAAATTGTTTCCAATATTGAAATGGTTAAAGGAAATAGTCCAAGTCAGGACCGGTTTTCCGTCCTATATCAAAGGCGTAGCTACCATTTTACGCATGTGCGTAATGTAAAATGTGCACAACAAGGAAAACTCACCTAAATAAAAGCATTTCCCATTTCATATTTATTAGGGACCTTTTATAGGAAAGACTGTTCCCCTTGGAAAGAATTTGCTCCTTGGGAGCAAATTCTTTCCTTTAAGAGTACCCCCACCTCGTAGAACAATGATTTCCCCTAGATTTTCCTTGTGGTGCGGTATTCTGGCTACGGCCCTGTATTGATTGTCTGATTTGAGGTTTTCGTCCCCGTCAACACTGTATAGGTCATTTTGGAGACGTTGCTTCCAATTTTGTGGGACTTTTACCCGACACTGAGATGAAATGACACCTCAAGCCCTGTCGTCCAATGAAACTAATAGACTTTATATGCATTGGCGGTCACACTCGCACCCCTTTGCCTAGGCAGGATAAGATCATCTACGCTGTTTACCAGTACTGGTGTGCGGTCGGGTTCACCTCTGCGTGGAAGCCCCATGCCCATCTATTTCCTCAAGCCCCGATAGGCGGGGGCCGCCTTGTGGCGTGGTAATAGTATTTTTGTTCTGGCTACGCCGCTGTATATTCAGGGCGAATCGACCCATCAATAATGCCTGTGCTTTAACTCGATTACATGGAAGTCATATAGTGTGGGTCCACTTACAAAGAGGGCGTCTTCTCCTTGTTCTCTATAGCAAATGGCCATCATGAAATCAAATATACTATCAAAGTTCTTCAGCTCCAAGAAACTACCTTTCCCCATCTTTGACAGTGTCTGGAAGAACCGCTTATCAACATTAGTGTTTAAATCTGTATTACAAAACACTCCATAACATCGGATATTCTGCAATAGAAAACAACAATAAATAATAACTAGATCGCGCAGTCGATGGTATACCATCGCAAATACCCGCTTTTTCTATGAATGACACTAAAGATATGGCAAAGTAATACTTTTTGACCTTTAACCTTGGGGCCATGTTGGGGACAAGGTCACAAAAAGTAGCCCACTGCCATCTACATACCATGTACTAGCCACATACAAGAAACGTGACAGACGGACGGACTGACGACCACTCAACTCTGGTACGAAAACAATATACCCGATTTTTCTTCGCAAAAGCGGGAATAATAATATTAAAAAAATGAAACGTTGTAAAGGTTAAATTGCTTTAGATTGTTTGGAGTTTAACAGCCTAGTCAGTCATACAAGCCATTGGCATGGATTTTTCAAATACTTTTTATACTGTTTTTGAATTCGTAATAAAGTTTATATTTCAAAACAGTTCTTCTTTTCATAATGAACCACAAAATAATTTCAATATTCATATTCCATTATCTCTTATGCCGTTTACATTTTTAAAGATATTTCTTGTTCAACTCTGTATTGTTAAGTCCTAGTTCAGAAACGGGTCTCCGATGCGTAATGGCCGGGTGGCTTAATCATTAGGTCTCTGACCGCTGTGGTTCGACCCCGGCTCGGGTCACATATAAGACGCCAACGGAATGTCATGTAGTTTTTCTCCGGATACTCTGGTTTTCGCCCACCTCTGATTAACGACCGGCTCGATATGAGTGAAATAATATTGAAAGGGCCGTAAAACCGAAACCAAAAAAGTCCTAGAGATAATCGATCCACTAGTGCTACACATGTGGACGCAAATCCGTTCAAACTAGGATGGACTTCATGTCATTGTGATTTGATGTTTCATTCAATATTTCCTTACATCCTGTCAGCTAACTGCAAGCCAGGAATATATTCAAAACAAAAGTGTTGTACAATTCGTTGTAGACTCCTGCACTGTCAAATCAGAATACATCTCAAATGTCAATCAGACCGAAAAATGGGTAAAACTGCCTGCTATAATGAGACCAATCAAAGTATATTTCTTGACCCAGTTTTAGACCACTTTGATGAATACATTTGCTTGTCAAACTAACTTTATACAAAGAGATTCATTTGCTTGTCAAACTAACTTGATACAAAGAGTTCCATTGAAAGTTTGAACAGTTTTCTGTCCGCAGGTGTTTTTTTGCTTACCGATTCTAGCAACTTTTTGACTTCTTGTTTCCAGTATATTTTTTCTGCATCAAAGCATACGCCATAGTCTCTCACACTGTGTGGCGTAGCGTCACCTATCATTACAAGCACCCTGTTTGAACCTGGGGTCCACGTGAGCTGCTCCCTAGCTTCCTTCATCACTAGCTCATAACACTCATCCCAGTCCCCTCCTAGATGATATATACAGAATACCAGGTGAATGTCTTTTGATATCAAGTTTATCAGGCAAGGCTTCGAGAACGCTTGTAGAATCGCGAGGTTTGCCGAGCGATTCTACATGCGTTCTCGAAGCCGAGCCTGATAAACTTGATATCAAATGACACGAATTTGGTATTCTATTTATCCGTTAAATCCCTTGTACACTCTTACATTAGCAATTTACGATTAGTTATCGATGATCCTTAGTGCGTCCCAACATTCCGGCGGTCGATATATTTTTATCAGCTGACCATTTGTTTTCCTATAATATTTGTCTACATGTAATTTTTCCATTTTTTTTCCAGTAATAATAACTTTTTTGCCATTTTTCTAGTAGTCCGGTTTATTCATAAAAGTACAATGTCACGTTGACCTGATAAAGCTCACTTGTCCTGAGATAGCATATCTTTATCAGGTCAGTGTGCTACAATGCAATTAATATAGGGGTAACTGATAAAAATAGAACACTGACAGTATTAATGGGTCAATTGTCCCTGAGTGTAGACTTGAAAGAAAAAAGAAATGGTTCTGAATGAGAAATTAAGGGGAATGGGAACACTTGGCAGATTTTTTTTCCATTCTTTCTTCCCAGTTCGCGCAAAGAATATACATGTGCCTTTTATATATACATGTACTATACAAAATGATATATTTGTAAAACATTTTTAAGCTTATATGTACTTCAAACTTAGTTCCTTAACTGCGATCAGAATCACAATTGAAATATCACCATTTGTTACTGTTTTGTTTGTTTGTATTGTAGTTTAACGGCCCAGTCAACACTATTTTAGGTAATTTTTGAGCCGACCAGTTTACCTATCCTCACTTTCCTGGCCAGGCTTATCCATTACAGTGCACACATTCTTTCGCCAGAAACTGACAACTGCCCTTCTTGAATCAGCGGAAGGGAGAGAATGACCGTAGAAAAGATTTCAGGATCAATCTCCTCCATTTCTTAATGTGAATTTGGTTTGTTTGAAGTTTTCACCAAAATGTGCTAAAGGTCCTGTTCATGGGACATTGACAAACAGTGAAGACCAAAATCAGACGTCGCGTTCTGTGGTATCTGGTTAGGATCCTCGCCATTTGCTAAAATACAGGATTTTAAATGAAAAAAAAAAAAAAAAAAAAACAGAACGCCTATACAAATACATTGTAAACTTTACCGCCGAAAACAACTAAAATTTTAAGATGAAAAATTGTGATATTTTCTTGTTTCTGTTCAAAATATAGATTGGGGATACTCGTTAGAACCGCCTCATTGAGGCGGTTCTAACGAGTACCAACAATCTATATTTTAGAGCAGAAATAAGAAAAATACGGTTTACCCCTGTAAACCCCAGTCGTGATGAAACTGCGTAGATACCCCAAAACTTCCAAAAATCTTAAGTTGAACATACTATATGGGTTATTTTAGACCTGTACCTACCTTCGGTTGGGGCTGCATCCTTTATAAAGGTGCATAATTCAGAAACATCATCAGAGAAATCAATATGCCTTGTAACGTAGGGGTTCTTATTCTTGAATTCCTTATGAAAATAATCTCCATGCGCAAACAGCGCAATCTTAATTCCAGGAATATCAGACTTCAGTCTCTGGACCATGTCTTGTAGCCTCGCTTTCACCTGGTCCACATATGACGTCATGGACCAGGTCGTATCGAAAGAGAAGCAAATCTCCAACGGACCGCCTGGAAGTGCCATTGTGTTTGCTTTAGCTGAAAAATAAATAGTATAAAATCAAACAAAATATTATGTTTCGCATCGTTAAATGTATGTGAATTAGTTCTATAGCTTCACTACATTGAACGGCCCCCGCCCATCGGGGCTTGAAGACATGCATGAGCTGCATGATATTTCCACGCATAGCTGAAACCGACCCGCACACGAGTACTGGTAAACCGCTAAGAGGATCTAAGCCTGCCATGTAAAGCGGTGCGAGTCGGCCCGTCCATGCTTATAGACCCTATTGGTTTCATTGGGCGACAGGGCTTGAGATGTCATTTAATCTCTGTGTCGGGTAAAATCCTCACATGATTGGAAGCAACGTCTTCAAAATGACCTTTACAGTGTTGACGGGGACGTTAAACCTCAAATCAAACAAACAAACAAATCACTACGTTGAATTGTATACACTTGAAAGCCTTCTCGGCTTGCATACAATGACAAAATTGCAACGAAATCTTCTTATTTCAATCTGAGTAGAAAGTTGACAAGAAACACTATTTCAGACAAAAATAAATTTTCAGTCGAATTTCAATGTCTCAGTCACCTTTTGGGCCCTGAAAATTTGTTCGAGACAGAGTAGTCCGAGCCATTGAGGGTTAGCACCAAGAAAAAAGACATTTTTCTCGATTTCTATGAACAAAATTAATAAATGTTGTGTGCACTCATTAGAATCGCCTCATTGAGGCGATTCTAATGAGCGTACACAACATACATTTACAAGATACCCCGCCCATAGGGGTTTGGAGAGTTGGAGAGACAGATAAGGTTGCGTGATGCTTCTACGCAGAGCTGAAACTGACCGCAAATGAGTATAGGAAAACGGCTTATAAGGTATGAGACTGCCCAGGCAAGTGGTGCGAGTCGGACCGTCCTTGCATATAAACCCTATTGGTTTGTTTGGACGGTAGGGCACGAGTTTTCATTTCATCTCAATGTCGCCGGGTAAAAGTTGCACAAAACTGGAAGCAACGTCTCAAACTGACCTCCATAGTGTTGACGACGACGTAAAACTTCAATTTAAATAAGAAAAAAAACTCCCTAAAATATCCTCTGACGGTACAGGAATATTCAGTATAGGCTCTCAAGAATGTGTTCGAGGCAGCCAAGGTAAATAAGCCATCGTTCTCTGAGCTATCGAAGTCTTACTTTTGACACACTGGTTAATGATCGGCCCCGCCCATCAGGGTTTGAAGAAATATATGGGCTGCATGATGCTTCCACGCAGAGCTGAATCCGGCCCGCACACTAGTACTGGTAAACCGCTTAGAGGATCTAAGCCTGCCCAGGAATCGCGGTGCGAGGCGGACCTTCCATGCTAATAAACCCTATTGGTTTCATCGGGCGACAGAGCTTGAGATGTCATTTAATCTCTGTGTCGCGTAAAAGCCTCACAAAATTGGAAGCAACGTCTTCAAAATGACCTTTACAGTGTTGACGGGGACGTTAAACCTCAAATCAAACAAACAAACAAATCACTACGTTGAATTGTATACATTTGAAAGCGTGCCCGGCTTGCATACAATGACAAAATTGCAACGAAATCTTCTTAGTTCAGTCTGAGTAGAAAGTGGACAAGAAACACTATTTCAGACAAAAATAAATTTTCAGTGGAATTTCAATGTCTCAAACACCTTTTGGGCCCTGAAAATTTGTTCGAGACAGGGTAGTCCGAGCCATTGAGGGCTAGCACCAAGTAAAAAGACATTTTTCTCGATTTCTATAAGCAAAATTAATATATGTTGTGTGCACTCATTAGAATCGCCTCATTGAGGCGATTCCAATGAGCGTACACAACATACATTTACAAGATACTCCGCCCATAGGGGTTTGGAGAGACAGATAAGGCTGCGTGATGCTTCTACGCAGAGCTGAAACTGACCGCAAATGAATAAAGGAAAACGGCTTATAAGGTATGAGACTGCCCAGGCAAAGTGGTGCGAGTCGGACCGTCCTTGCATATAAACCCTATTGGTTTGTTGGGACGGTAGGGCACGAGTTTTCATTTCATCTCAATGTCGCCGGGTAAAAGTTGCACAAAACTGGAAGCAACGTCTCAAACTGACCTACATAGTGTTGACGAGGACGTAAAACTTCAATTTAAATAAGAAAAAATCTCCCTAAAATATCCTCTGACGGTACAGGAATATTCAGTAGGCTCTCAAGAATGTGTTCGAGGCAGCCAAGGAAAATAAGCCATTGTTCTCCGAGCTATCGAAGTCTTACTTTTGAAACACTTGTTATTGATCGGTCCCCGCCCATCGGGGCTTGAAGAAATATATGGGCTGCATGATGCTTCCACGCAGAGCTGAAGCCGCCCCGCACACAAATACTGGTAAACTGCTTAGAGGATCTGAGCCTGCCCATGCAAAGCGGTGCGAGTCGGCCCGTGCATGCTTATAAACCATTTTGGTTTCATTGGGCGACAGGGCTTGAGATGTCATTTCATCTCAATGTCGGGTAAAAGTCCCACAAAATTGGAAGCAACGTTTCCAAAATGACCTTTACAGTGTTGACGGGGACGTTTAACCTCAAATCAAACAAACAAAACTGGTTAATGATATATAGCTATTCTTAACTTTTGCCCGAGTGTGTATTTCAATATTTTACATTTAATTTGTCTGTGTCTTGCAAACATGGCATTCATACACAGAACGTTATCCCACTGTGTGCATTACATTTAAACAACGTCGCATCAGCGTCGATGTAACGTCAAGACGTTGCATCGACGATGATGCGACGTTGCCTATACGTTGTGTGCCTCCTAGTTAAAATTCGCCTTGTAATTTGGATGATAAGGACGATTCAGAACAGAAGGTGCATACGCGCTGTTTGATCAGCATTTGCCGATGTTTGTCAGTGACCTAAAGCTGGAAACCTTACACGTCCATCATTGTAACCCTTATCTTGCTGTTCACGACAACCCCTATCTTTGCAAACAGTGTAGATCCAGATCAGATTGCTTCTGAAGAAGCCATCTGATCAGGATCTACACTGTTTGACATGAGTTTATGAATTTGTAGGAATAAATTACATTAAGTAATCTGATTGATTCATAGACAGAGATGGGTGTGACTAAAATGAATATTCAGCAAGAGAAGGGTTAACACGCCCTCGTGCCCCTTTATATTGAGAAAAGTCATGCTTACATGGGTACCATTTTCCTAACGAATGATTGTGAGTGTTCGTAAGAACGGCCATGTCCAAGTGGTTTAAACGGACACCCACAGTCTATGATTAGATAATAAATTAGGGAAAATATTACAAACCTTCATAAATAATAAAATTTTCAGTCATTTTCAGGTCATCATTACCTCACATGGCACGGGTTCGATACCTGCCGGGGTCGGCAACATTCTTTCGCGGAGATTGATCATGAAATCTTTTCTACCGTCATTCTCTCCCTTCCGCTGACTCAATAATGACAGTTGTCAGTTTCAGGCGAAAGAATGTGCACTTTACTGGCTGACCGCTTACGTATAAGCCTTCCAAGGAAAAGTGTGGATAGGTAAACTGACCGGCTCAAAAATGACCTAAAATAGTGTTGGCCGGGCTGTTAAACTCCAATACAAACAAACAAACAAACAAACAAAAACCTCACGAGAGAGTGTTTGTTTTGTTTGTTTGTTTGATTTTAGGTTTAACGTCCCCGTCAACACTGTAAAGGTCATTTTGGAGACGTTGCTTCCAGTTTTGTGGGACTTTTACCCGACATTGAGATAAAATGACATCTCAAGCCCTGTCGCCCAATGCAACCAATAGGGTTTATAAGCATGGACGGTCCGACACTCGCACCGCTTTGCCTGGGCAGGCTTAGATCCTCTAAGTGGTTTACCAGTACTCGTGTGCGGGTCGGATTCAGCTCTGCGTGGAAGCATCATGCAGCCCATCTATTTCTTCAAGCCCCGACGGGCGGGGGCCCAACACGAGAGAGTGTTTCCCAAATAAAACACAAGCACTGATGGGTCGATTTTCTTTGAGTGTATGCTGGGAAAATGGTCATGAAGGGGGAATTTGAAACCTTAAATTCCAGCATTTAAAGCAAACAGTGTAGACCCTGATCAGACGCCGCGTACTGCGGTGTCTGATCTGGGCTACACTGTTTGCCAGTGTTCCAGTGCACGAGCACAGTCCAGATATAAATAACGGTTACCTGGGTTTTGCGCGGTCGGTCACTCAACAAACATTGGGTTGATTAACGGGTCGATTTATAAACACAATCGACCCAATAACATCACAGAAATTCATATGAACATTGTGATTTCCAAGAGCCATAAAAGATAATAAAAGTATACTTTACATGTATATGTGTGCAATATTCAGGTCTCGCTTCTACTATTATAAAGGTAAGGCTTTGTGCCTGTTTATATACACTCCGAAAAGAGTCTATTTTGAGAATATAACGTATTTAGGAGCTTGTAGAAACATGAATTTTTGATACCAAAATCGAGATCAATACATCCAAGCCCTAAATAAACCGAATGTAAGCAAAGATAAAATATTTGATATTTATTGAAAGGAATAGCAATACGAAAATAAACCTATTCGAGATACGATTATCTTTCTTGGACCGAGTCGGAATGAAAGATTTTCGCCAGAAAGTTTGTTACTTGTTTAGCGTGTGTGTGTGCATGCGTGCGTGTGTGTGTGTGTGTGTGTGTGTGTGTGTGTGTGTGTGTGTGTGTGTGTGTGTGTGTGTGTGTGTGTGTGTGTGTGTGTGTGTGTGTGTGTGTGTGTGTGTGTGTGTGTGTGTGTGTGTGTGTGTGTTCTATTCAAAACATGGATTGTGGGTGCTCGTTAGAACTTCATCAGAACACAGATTTTTGGTGCTCTTTAGAACCGCCTTACATGGTATAGATTGTGGGTGCCTGTTAGAAGCACCTTACATAACATTGATTATGGGTGCTAGGGCCATGCTCTTGTTCTCAGAAATACCTTTCTAGTGTATACTTGCAACCTCCATTCACGGCTCCGTTGAAAAAGACTCCATTTTCGTAGGACTTTTGCGTGCAGGAAACCAAATAGCAAATCTTTCTTGTAAAAATGTCAAAAAAAATCACAATCAAATTAAAGACCGACTAATTCTGCCTTTAAAAGAATATTAAAACCGTTTCAGATATGCTTTGTGTTTTCTGCAACAAGTGTCCTACAGTAAGAGACCACCTTTGGGACTGTTCAAAAGTGGTCTTAAGACCACTTTTGAACAGTTCAAAGGTGGACTGAATATAGCATTTTTAAAAGGGAGACAACTTTAGTGACTTCCTCTATGCATTCCTCATTACGAAAACACACCTATACAAATACATTGCAAACTCTATCGCCGAAAAAAAGGAAAATTCTAAGCTGAGAAATTGTGATAATTTTCTTATTTCTGCTCAAAATGTAGATTGTGGGTACTCGTTAGAACCGCCTCATCGAGGCGGTTCTAACGAACACCCGCAATCTATATTTTAGAGCAGAAAAATAAGGTTTACCCCTGTAAACCCCAGTTTTACTAAATAAAAGTTGGGGTTCAAGGGGGTCAAAATTATATAGGCGTGTTTTCGTGATGTGTTGAAAATGGGGCTCATTCTTAAAGGAAAGAAATTGCCCGAAAGCGATGAACAGCGATCTACTCTCAAAGAAAAAAAAATACTCCTCATTAGGTGCAAATTCTTTCCTTAAGAAGAGACCGCTATTGAAATGGAGGCAGAAAATATGTTTTGAAATATTTGCCTCCCCTTAAGGTAAGTGTGTCTATGTCTCTTAATCCTCAGACTACTGATGTAATATTTGTAATGTTTTAGATGACGAAATACATTTCTTTTGTGATTGCTCTAAGTATAATGATCTGCGAAATAAAATGTCTCAGAACATGGCTGTTCTAAATAATCATTCATTACACTCTAAAAAAGAGCATTTCATCAAACTTATGGCATCTACAGATGATACTATTTTGAAAACAATTGGATTATTTGTAAGAAAATGCAATGTATCATAGCATGTCATAACTCTTATGACTCAATGCTATTTTTTTATTTATTTTTTTATTTATTTATTTAATATTATTATTATTATTATTATTATGATCTAAATGATCATAAAATTATTTATCAATGAAGAATGTATTATGTCATCTTTGTATTTGCTTGCCTTTAAACCTTATAGGGTTTTGTTGTGCAGTAAATAAAATTCTATTCTATTCTATTCTATTCTTAACGTGTATGGGGCGCGGTTTTACTATTTAATCCGTATTTATAGATATCCATATATCGAATTATGGATATCCATAATTCGATTTATGGATATCCATAAATCAGCCGAATAATGGATATCCATAATTCGAATTATGGATATCCATAAATAGAATTATGGATATCCATAATTCGACTTATGGTTATCCATAGTTCGATTTATGGATATCCATTATTCCTCTGATTTATGGATATCCATGATTCGAATTATGGATATCCATAAATCGATTTATGGATATCCATAATTCAGATCGATTTATGGATATCTATAATTCGAATTATAGATATCCATAAATCACTGCCAAAACTTTTGGTTTAATGATCTTCCTAAGACACGTGATTGTTTAATGTAAAAATCTTCAAGGTCTTCATCATCGCTGGAAGATGATGGCCAGTCAAAGGGACCTCTCTGCCGTGCAGCCTATTCAGCCCGTAAGGCTTCCAAACAACGGACGCCACGTGTACAGTTAAATATCGGAACCAGCCGTAAGATCTGAAAATCCTGTCCCTATGGAATCACCTCTATGAGGACTGCGCACCTAAGGACACTGAAAGTCGGACGTAAGATTATAATGATCCAAACCGGCAATCCGTGTATGCTTTCTGGAGAAAAATGCATATGGTCGTTATACAGTAAAATTCCAATATTAAGACCACTTTTGAACAGTTCTAAAGGTGGTCCCTAACCAGAGGGTATTGTGTGCAGAATTCGCGAAGAAAGAATAACTGCACCCTACTGATTGCTTTTTTGAAGCAGAATTAGTCTTAATTTTAGGTGGTCTTAATAGCAGAATTCCACTGTATATAGTTTTAACATATATCCATATAATACTCTACTTGAGATGTATGGAGTACCAGGCAGATTCAGATGTACATCCTGGCCATCGCCCATTGGTGCTTGGAGAAATAGATTTGGCTGCATGAGCTGAGAATATTGCTAAGCCTGTCTAAGCTTGTCCAAACAAAGTTGTGCGAGTCAATGGGCGACAGGGATTGAGATGTTTGTTTGTTTGTATTCGAGTTAAACGGCCCAGTCAACACTAACTTAGGTCATTTTTGGGCCGGTCAGTTTACTTATCCAAACTTTTTCTGGGCAGGCTTATACGTAAGCAGTTAACCAGTACAGTGCACATTCTTTCGCCAGAAACTGACAACTGCCCTTCTTGGATCAGCGAAAGGGAGAGAATGACCGTAGAAAATATTTCATGATCAATCTCCACGAAAGAATATTGCCGACCCTGGCAGGTATCGAACCCGCGTCCCGCTGATCACCAGTCAGACGCGCATCCGACTGTGCTACCGAGGCCGGCGGGATTGAGATGTTATTTCATCTCAATGAAGGCTTAATGCCCCTTCGAACCCATCAATACCGTCTGAGATGCCCAACATAATTGGATGCAACGTCTCCAAAATGAACTAAATAGTATTGAAGGGGACGTAAAACCTCAAATCAAATACACCATAGGCCACCACTAAGCCTACCCTACATTACCTACACCTCCATCCCGGCTTTTATTACACACCCAAATCGTAAATCTGACGCGAATAGTCGATTTTTTTATTTTTTATTTTTTTTTTGCAAAGGGAGTAGTCATTATTTATTAGGTTTATTTGCAGAGTTGAATCATGGATATCCATAATTCGATTTATGGATATCCATAAATCAGCCGAATAATGGATATCCATAATTCGAATTAAGGATATCCATATTTCGATTTATGGAGATCCCTATTTCGATCTAAATTAATGATATCCATAAATCGATTTATGGATATCCATAATTCGATTTATGGATATCCATAATTTGATTTATGGATATCCATAAATCAGCCGAATAATGGATATCCATAATTCGATTTATGGATATTATTAAATCGAATAATGGATTTCCATTATTCGATTTATGGATATCATTAATTCAGTTCGATTAATCGATATAAATAATTCGAATTATGGATATCTATAATTCGAATTATGGATATCCATAAATAATTATGGATATCCATAAATAATTATGGATATCTATACGAGGACTGTTCAAATATGAATGCAAGTAGAACGTTTTCTCATGCACTAATGTGAAAATCACCTGGAAATAAATATCACAGCGTAGAAAAACATTTTACCTATACTTTGATACTAAACCTGTTAAAATCCAAGCACTTTAGCCATGTATATCGTTCGATAAACACTGTCTACTCTTGTATACTAATACAAAACATGGTTGGAAGAAGGTCAGAGTAAGCCGTTGAAATACGGTCCTATATTAAGAATCGTTGTATTCTTGGTATACGGTGCAAAGACATTTTTGATGAAATATGTTCGGTTTATGGGCATAATGAAATGTCTTTTCCGACAGTTTTTCGTTGGTGTAAGAAATTCAGCTGTGGGCTAGGCTCAACAGAAGATGCACCACATGGTCGTCGGCCGAAAAGAGCAACATCTGCCAAGATGGTTGCTAGAGTGATAGAAATAGGAGCAGCTCATACAATTCTGAAACGGGATTTGAAAATGAGAAAGATCTGTGCTAGATGGATTCCCCATCTAATGACAGATGAGCAGAAAAAGACACGCGTTCCTGCGCCAAGAAGTTGCTTAAAAAGTTTCCAAATTACAATGCACGGTCTTTCGCTAATGTCGTCACAGGTGACGAGACATGGGTTCACATTTTTGAGCCAAAACGAAGGATTCAGAACCAAATAAGGGCAACAAAGTATTGCAAAAGACCATGCATTGCAAAGCGGTCCATGAGCGTCAAGAAGGTAATGTATGCCATATTCTTTTCAAATCAGGGCCCTGCTATTCAGATTGCTGTGCCTAAAGGCAAATCTGTAAATGCGAAGTTTTACAAGAATAAAGTTCTTCGAAAATTGAAGAAATATTTCAAAGAACGAAGACCCGCAACTGGTTTGACCAATGTCAGATTGCTACATGACAATGCGTCATCGCACAAGGCGTTCATTGTGCAAGACTATCTGAAGCAGGAAAAGGTTGTTGAACTCCCTCACCCCCCGTAATCCCCTGACCTTGCCCCGTGTGACTTTTTTTGTTCCCGCGGCTGAAAAAAATACCTTTCTGGTCGAAAAGTTGTACAGCGCAAACACCTCGGTTCTGCAATATTCCAGTGCCTTAATAGTATACCTCGAAAAGACTACCAAAATGCATTTAATGATTGGATCAGAAGACTGAAAGTTTGTATATCTGTTAAAGGGGAATACTTTGAGGGGACAAAATAAATTTTTCATCGAAATCTATCACGGAATAATTTTTATGTGCTTAGTTGCATTCATATTTGAACAGTCCTCGTAAATACGGATTAAACGAGTGTTGCAATTATATACTGTAGGATTAAACAGTAAATCGGCGCCCCATAGATGTGCACCAAATATTGTACACTGATTTACCGAGTTAGACCGAGTTATATGCTGTCTGTGCGTGCGGGAACACACTTTATTTCTTTTTTGTCTGGTTGACAGGAAGCGTTCAAGATCCATCAGGTCAAAAAAGGATGAATATCTCTGATTGATCCAAATTGATACAACATATAGGGTGCTGTGTTATTGTTGCAAATAAGATGTTTACTGTCAGGTAAGTTAAAACGAAGTAAATGAAAGTGAATGACCTACCTGATGACGTAAACAATAACTCCATTTTACTGGTACACATTTTAGATGGGTCCTTCATGCGCCCCACCTCCCTCCCACCAACCACTCCTATAACAAAAAAAAAAAAAAAAAAAAATTCTGACAAACAGCGCAGGCCCACATCAGACGGCGTCTGATGGGGACTTACATTGTTTGCAAAAAATCTGACCCCATACAATTAAAAATAGACTGCATGAACTCTTGTCTAAAATCGGTTTAAACAATTTTATTCATTTTTCAATAGATAAGAAAGTTAAAAAAAAAACTGTCCATGTATAAATTACAGTGACAGACTTTGAAAAAAAAAGCGAAGCGGTTACATCCCCGCAGGCACACGTCGCTAGGGCAACGTCAAATCAACGTCGGTGCAACGTCACGTCACGACGTTGCATCAACGTAGATGTGACGTTGCATAAACATCATGACGATGAACCGGCGTTGATGTGACGACACAATTACGTCATGTGCCTGCTGGGCATGAATTATCTGTTGTTGTCTATGGCAAAGTGCTACAATAAAAGAGAGGATGAAAAGTCTCTTATTTGACAATGGAAGGCCAAAGATTACAAGTGATAAACAAGTTCACCAACCTCGGAAGAACATTGTCAAGGGAGGCTTTAAGGATTACGTACTAAAGCCTTGGTAGTTCATGTAAATGAAAATAAAATACTGTAAAGGCGTAAGAACGCGATACGAAAGGCGTAATAACGTAAAACGGGCGTACGTAGTAACGCAGAGAAAAAGGCCTAATCGCGCATATCAGCAGGCGAAGTTACGCGAAAAAGGAGAAGTAACGAATAGAAAGGCGTAGTAACGCGAAAAAAAGCGTAGTAAGGCAAAAGTAAGGCGTAGTAACGCGAATGCGCAGTAACGCGAAAAATGCGTAGGGACGCGAATCAAAAGGCGTAGTATCGCGAAAAAAGGATGCTCTTGTATCGCTTCTTTTTAAGCCTGACTGACCGAATGTGAGCGTCCTCAGTGTAGTTCTTCAAAGCGGAACATTCATCAGTTATTCTGGTAACATGGTCTGCCCATATCATTTTTTGTCATGTCCATTTCACTTGGGTCCAAAACATTTCCACGCAGTCGACCAAATGCTGCATTAGCTTTGGCATCTTGGCATTGACTTCATCATCAATGTGTGCAGCTCTTGAGGATTTCAAGAACAAATAACACGCGACCGAAGAAAAGTGGCGAGTCCTCATATGAAGGGGCGAAATCGCGCAAAAACGTGTTCAGTGGGTATCAACAACAGAACGTTTTTCCTCAAACCATCTAGTTCAATCTGAAACAGGTAGGTAAGAGCTAAACTCGGTCTCATTCTTCAGCCCTCTTAGATCACAAACAAACAGCACCCCAACAAACACAAAACAGCGGGCCAACAAAACGACATTTCTAGCTGGCTTGGACTAGCATTAGCAACAGAGGTCTGGCTTGGACTAGCATTAGAAACAGAGGTTTCTTCCTCAAACCCCTCTAGCTCTATCTGCAACAGGTAATTTAGAGCTAAGATTGGTCGCATTGATCTGCCCTCGAAGAACATAAACGGCCAACGAAACGAAATTTCTAACTGGCTGAGCACTCAATTAACCCCGTGTGTGCGTGCGTGTGTGTGTGTGTGTGTGTTTCAAAATTCATTTGGAAAATCGCTTTGGTACAGTGGTAGCGCATCGGATATGTGATCGTGAGGTTGCGGGTTCGATCCACACGCTGGTCAAAGTCTTGTGTCCTTGAGCAAGGCACTTCATCCACATTGCTTAAAAAAGGTACTGGTTATCACCCAAGAAGTCCTGCTCGAAATGCTCAGATGTGAGCGAGTAGCAGTAATAGGAGAAAAGGAAGAAGAAAACAGCGTAGGCCCTGAACAGACCCCGTGTACAAAATGGGTCAACATTGGTCATTGTCAGTACTGAGAGACAAATCGACCCTATCGTGAGTGTTGTTTTATTTATTTGCGATCTTTGGTACTTTTGTTTGTTTTGTTTGGTTTAAGGTTTAACGCCCCCGTCAACACTGTATAGGTCATTTTGGAGACGTTGCTTCCAATTTTGTGGGACTTTTACCCGATATTGAGATGAAATGACATCTCAAGCCCTGTAGCCCAATGAAACCAATAGGGTTTATAAACATGGACGGACCGCTTTGCCTGGGCAGGCTTAGATACTCTAAGCGGTTTACCAGTACTGGTGTGCGGGTCGGTTTCAGCTCTGCGTGGAAGCATCATGCAGCCCATCTATTTCTTCAAGGCCCGATTGGCGGGGGCCACTGACTGGGTCGATTGTCTCGAAGTGTAGGCTGTAGAAATTGTCCTGATTGAGGACTTAGGCTGGTGTTTAACCCTTAACCCTTCTCTTGCTGAATATTCATTTAAGCCACACCCATTTCTGTCTATCAACCAATCAAATTACTTGATGTAATTTATTGCTACAAATTCATAAACTGAATGCCAAACAGTGTAGATCCTGATCAGATGGCTTCCTCAGAAGCCATCTGAGCTGGATCTACACTGTTTGCAAAGATAGGGGTTGTCGTGAACAGCAAGATAAGGGTTAAATTCATAGGACCAGTCGTTCAAAGCTAACGACACCGTTAGATAATGTATCGTGAAAACTTTGATCATTTAATATGGTAAACATGCTAATATTTTTGCTGAAAAAAATGTGAGCAGCTTTTGCAAATGCAAAAGCTGCTCACATTTTTTTCAGCAAAAAAAAAATCAAAAATGTTAGATTTTGTACTTGCTAGAACAGTTAACAATTTTACCACTAACGAACTCGTTAAGCTAACGATGCTTTGAAGAACTGGCCCCTGTTAAAATCCATTACAAACAAACAAACAGAAACGTCAAGCGAATCTTTAATTTTACTGTGTAATGTGTACGCCCACGCCCATTTGGGGCTTGAAGAAATAGATGGGCTGCATGATGCTTCCACGCAGAGCTGAATCCGACCCGCACACGAGTACTGGTAAACCACTTTGCCCAGGCAAAGCGGTGCGAGTCGGACCGTCCATGCTTATAAACCCTATTGGTTTCATTAGGCGATAGGGTTTGGGCTGTCATTTCATCTCAATGTCGGGTTACGGAAAAACTGCTTCAAAATTTTAATAAACTCTTAAGATGCCTTGGAAAACTGCTTCTGAAAATGTCGTCTGCTTATGCCGCCTGCTGAATCTTCTTGCAAACTTGTTTAAAATATTTTTGCATAAAGGCAAACAGTGTGGACCCAGATCAGACTGTTCCTAGAGGAGCAGTCTGATCTGGGTCCACACAGTTTACTAAAATGACTTTTAAAGTCATAGGCAGACGCCAAGCAGACGACAGTTGTCGTGATTGGCATTTTATGTGTTAAAGTCAGTCCAAATTCAAGTTCAGAACCATTTTCCAGCCTACACACAGAGACAATCGACCCAAGAGTGCCACCAGTGCTTAGAATGATTATACTGCAAGCAATCACTGCTGTAGTCCACGTGGTTACCACTGACCAATGAAATTAAACTGCACAGCAGTAATTAACGGTTTTATGCACTGTTTTAGTTAAAAGAGTGCTTTGAAATAAGCCGGTCCGCATGTACCTGGGAGTGTTTTTGTGCCGATTGTTTTTCACAGTCGACCCAAGTTACTAAGCACAAGTAGCTCTTCGGTGCTGTTACCCACGTGACATTTATATGAAATATAATAGAAAATTACCTCACTATTCTTATCGCTGTGAGGTCAGATTGTTGTGAGTTGACCAATGTCTGTTACAACGCATAATGTAGTAATGTAGTAATTTCTTCATTTTGAAATTTTTACTACATTATGCGTTGGCATAGTCGACGCGAAATGAAATAAAATGTCGTTTTTACTTCATTATGCGTCGATACTAAGAGGTTTGAGCAAAATGAAAGAATTATTTCATTTTGCGGCGATGGGTGGCATACTTAATTTTACTTCATTATGCGTCAACAGTTTGTTTGTTTGATTTGAGGTTTAACGTTCCCGTCAAGACTATTTAGGTCATTTTGGAGACATTGCTTCAAATTTTATGGGACTTTTACCCGATATTGAGATGAAATGACATCTCAATCGCTGCCGTCCAATTAAAAGCAATAGGGTTTATATGCATGGATGGGCCGACTCGCAGCAGTTTTCCTGGACAGGCTTAGACCTTCTAAGCAGATTACGAGGACTCATGTACGGGCGGTATCAGCTCTGCGTGGAAGCATCGTGCAGCCCATCTAGTTATACCCCCGGCATACGAAGTATGCAAGGGGGTATATAGTTTTTGTCCATTCTGTCTGTCTGTCTGTCTGTCTGTCTGTCTGTCTGTCTGCCTGTCTGTCTTTTGTTTGATTTGTTTGATTTGAGGTTTAACGTCCCCGTCAACACTATTTCGGTCATTTTGGAGACGTTGCTTCCAATTTCATGGGACTTTTACCCGACATTGAGATTTAATTCTACTGGCTTAATCAAATACAATGAAATTCCACTATTAAGACCACCTAAAATTAATACAAATTTTGTTTTTAAAGCATATTTGGAAGGTTAAAGCTACATTTTCTTTGTGATTTTGACCTTCAGTGTGCTTTTGTGGAAGACCGTCTTTTGGACTGTTCAACTGTGGTCTTAAAGACCACTTTTGAACCGTCTCAAATGTGGTCTAAATTGTAGGAATTTAACTGTATTGCTTCCTAAGTCTTTTCGAAGACAGCTATGTTCTACCATCATTACTTCATTATGCGTCGATATGGTGCATATCAACGCGAAATGAAATAATTTTTTTACTTCATTTCGCGTCGACTATGCCAACGCATAATGTAGTAAAAAAAATCAAAATGAAGAAATTACTACATTACTACATTATGCGTTGCACCATCGAATGCACAAGATAAATTCTGGGTTGCGGAATTCAAACGCGGTAGAACGTTTTTAGAAGACGAAACCAGGTGATGCCACCATTGAAGAAATGCGCCAGAAAGTACGGGATCTGGTGTACTCTGATAGGCTAATTAAGGTGGAAGAAATAGCGAATGCATTACACATTTCACATGGTAGCGATTCAACAAATTTACATGCGCAAGCTAACAGCCCATTTGGTCCGAAAATCCCTTGGCGACGAACAAATTGCAACCAGAGCATCAGTATGTAGCGCATTGTTGAAGCGGTTTAGGACAAAGGAAGATGATTTTCTTTCACGTCTGGTGACGATAGATGAGACCTGGGTCCATTATTATGAGCCAGAGAATAAAACTCAAAGTCGCTCTTGGGAAGGGCCGGGTTCTCCGAGACCGAAGAAGTTCAAAACGCAACCCTCTGTTGGCAAGGTGATGGCAACTGTATTTCCGGACGCACAAGGCGTTGTAATGTTGGACTTGTACAATAACAGGTGCGTGTTATGCAAATTTGCTCGACCAACTGAGAAGTTGAGAACTGCTCTCCAACAGTCCATACTTGCAAAATTGCAATGGATGATGTTGAGTCGAATTAGGCCTCATCAGTGACCCTCAAATATTTTCAAAATTCCACAATGGAATCAATGATCCCAAAGGACAAGAAAATACAATCTACACTATGATGTAGGGCAGGGAGACGTTTAACCGCCGCCACACATTCCCACACACCAGCTGTAGTGAAGTCAAATATGTTCTATAAAAGGGTTATCCTTTGGAAGCAAGGAATACACCACAGAACTGAAAAATATGGAGTGTACATGTTTTCTGGGCCAGACTAGCTAGTTTCGGCCAATTAGGCCTCATCAGTGACCCTCAAATATTTTCAAAATTCCACAATGGAATCAATGATCCCAAAGGACAAGCTAATACCCCACCACACCTATTCTCCGGACTTAGCTCCTTGTGACTCTTTCCTATTCCCAAACTTGAACAAGAGGGCCATGATGGCCATGGATCGCTCACCTGATCCATAGTGAAATAAGTGGGCCCCGGGGAGGGTCACTATTGGCCCCAGGCATAACTTGCATAATCTTGAGGGAGGTCTAAAAGGTGAAGCTTCATACCAAATATCAAAGACCGGAGCCATCTTGTTTCAGACTAGAAGATTTTAAAAGGTTTTCCTAGTATAAGTCTATATAAAACCTGCGGGCCCAGGGGCTATAATTTGAACAATCTTGGTAGAAATCCACAAGACGAAACTTCATACCAAATATTAAAGGCCTTGGCCTTCTGGTTTCAGACAAGAACATTTTTAAAGGTTTCCCTATATAAGTCTATATAAAACCAGTGGGCACCCGGGTGGGCCCATTTTTTCCCCAGGGCTATGAACAATCTTGGTAGTGGTCTACTAGACAAAACTTTATACCAAATAACAAAGACCTAGACCTTGTGATTTCAGACAAGAAGATTTTTAAAGGTTTACCATATATAAGTCTATGTAAAACCAGGGGTCCCCGGGGAGGGGCCATTTTTGGCCCCAAGGCTATAATTTGAATAATCTTGTTAGAGATCCAGAGGATGAAGCTTCAGACCAAATATCAAAGACCTGAGTCTTCTGGTTTCAGGCAAGAAGATTTTTAAATGTTTTCCCTATATAAGTCTATGTAAAAGCAGTGGGCCCCGGGCGGAGCCATTTTTGCCCCCAGGGCTATAATTTGAACAGTCTTGGTCGAGGTCTACTAGAAAGCTTCATACCAAATATCAAAGACCTGAGCCTTTTGGTTTCAGACAAGAAGATTTATAAAGATTTTCCCTATATAAGTCTATGTAAAACCAATGGGCCCCCGGGAGGGGGCATTTTTGGCCCAGGGCTATAATTTGAACAATTTTGATAGAGTGATAGAGGTCCTCTAGACGCAACTTCATATCAAATATCAAAGACCTGAGCCTTCCGATTTCAGAGAAGATTTTTAAAGATATTCCCTGTAAAAGTCTAAAATCAAAGGGCCACGGGCGGGGGCATTTCTGACCTCAGGGTTTTAACTTGAACATTCTTGATAGAGGACCACTAGATGAAGCTTCAAACCAAATATCGAAGACCTGGGCCTTGCGGTTTCAGAGAAGAAGATTTTAAAAGATTTTCCCTATATGAGTCTATGTAAAACCAATGGGTCCACTGGCGCGGGGGCATTTTTGGCCCTAGGGCTAAAATTTGAACAATCTTGATAGAGGTCCACTAGACGAAGCTTCATATCAAATATCAAATACCTGAGCCTTCTGGGCCCAGTATTACAATCGTTACTTAAGTTAAGGTCGACTTAACGATTTTAGGAGGAATTCTTATCTTAGTAAAGTATTTCCTTAAAAAGCGCATTCGAAAGCCGCCGATTTCATTTACTTAGCTAAGTATTTAACTTCGGATGAAAAGTAGAAGTAAAACGAAGTCGTAATTTTGTCGGAAATTTTCACGAAGATTAGCACGTAAGTTTCAATTACACATTGATGTAGGCGGCCAACAAATTTCCCGCGATCTGTCAAAAATCGCTTCTTCTGCTTGACTGAATGGAGACAATAGGAAATGTGATGGTTTAGTTGTCATTTCACTACATAAACCATGAAAAATGTTTTATACATTATAAAACGTGTTTCATTGAAGGATCACACTCGATCTCGATTTGTGCGGACAAACATTGGTCACAATGTAGCACCACGACATATTTAAAACGCTGTTTCTATGGTGTCCCTTTAGAAACAAGAAATCAAACAATATTTGAATATGCAAAACTCGGTTTTATGGAGTCTTTTTTTTTTAAATGAGGTTTAACGTCCCCGTCAACATTATGTAGGTCATTTTGGAGGCGCTGCTTCCAATTTTGTGGGTCTTTTACCCGACACTGAGATGAAATGACTTCCCATTGAAACCAAAAGGCATATGCAGTGGACGGTCTGACTCACACCATTTTGCCTGGGCAGGCTTAGTCCTTTTAAGCTATTTACCAGTACTCGTGCCAGTGTGGTCTGTTTCAGCTCTGCATGGAAGCACCATGCAGCCAAATCTGTTTCTTCAAGCCCCGAGGGGCGGGGGCGGAATCGGTTTTATGGAGTCTGTCCATGAATCAACCTTTCTCATGCCGTTAGGCTTATTGCATAATATTCAAGTCGATAATTAAGAAAATAAATATATTCTGCGCTATGGTGAAGAACAGGGAAGACTCCCGCAGAAACCCCACACTTAACCCCAGCTACAATATTGTTTTCTACATGTATGTAGTTTATATAGTCATTAAGGACTAGATCAAACATCGTCAAGTCGGAGAAAAAAAAAGGGATATAAAATCACTGTACATTCGATCTTGGATTTCCTCGTCTTTTTATGAGTGAGGTCCTTATCTGCGTTTAACCTTACAGTTGGTGAGACATAAAGCGCTCACACACTCACCTCACAAACACACTCAATCACTCACATGCACGAGCTTACAAGGGAGGTGGTACGCCTCAAACTTATTGTTTATTGAGCATTTCAAGGCAGGGAGAAGAAGCATATGATTGGTTGTGGCCAATATCAGTTGGATGCCCCAGTGACGCAAGATACAGGTCACCTTGCCGCAACCATTCAGCACAAGCCGACTACACGCGTCCTTCAGTAAACCACTTAGAAAGTCTAAGCCTGCCCAGACAAAGTGGTGCAAGTCGGGCCGACCATGCGAATAAATCTTGTTGGTTTCATTGGGCGACAGGGCTTAATTTCATCTCAATGTCGGGTAAAAGTTCGACAAAATTGGAAGCAACACTTCTAAAATCAAACCTAAATAGTGTTGCGAGGACGTTCAATCTCAAATCAATCCAAAAAAAAAAAAAAAAAAAAACTTCTTTGTATTTCATAAATTTTGAATTCGAGAATCTTACACAAATGGTCCTTTCATATGAAAGTTACGAAACGGGCCATCGAATTGGATTTTAAATTTGATTTTATTGCCTTTAGATGACCATTTGCCCAGCAAAAGTACATCGTTGACATACGTTACAGTTGTTCACGCCAAAATAGTAATTATATACATTTCAAGTGTAAAGCCTGATGTAAACCTATAGAAAACAATGCTGTTCATACTTCCATAAACGCATCGAGCCACATGATTTTCAATGACGTCAAGTGACGCCAGTCTAAGCCATGGTTCTCTATGATCTCATTGGGCGTTGACGACAACAGTGCTGTTCCGCTCTTTATAGAAAAACAGCTTGTAAATGTTTTTCAGCTTTAACAGGTTGCCTTCCAAGTGATGAGGACAAAAGAATGTAAATATAAGAAATATTTTTTTCGATGTTCATGAAGGTATGAACGACAGCGGGTCGCTTACAAAGTTTATATGAACCCCTTCGGAGTTCATTTACTTTGCAGGCGACCCTGTTCGTTCATACTTTCAAGAACAGCAGAAAAATAAAAGTCATTTCTTAAATGCACGTGGCGTCATACTATTTCATGACACTGAATATAAAGACGGCATATGAACGTTGTGAACATTGTATGCATAAAAGTAGCAGAACATGCATAAGCGTAGGAACATGGACCCGATGTACCACAGTATCAGTTTTTTAAATATTAGATAAAAGTGATATGCGCCAGCCTCCCTCTACCCCACACACACCTGTCGGCCCCCGCCCACCCATCGGGGCTTGAAGAAATAAATGGGCTGCATTACGCTTACACGCAGAGCACACGAGTACTGGTTACCCACTTACAGGATCTAAGCCTGTCCAGGAAAAGCTGAGCGAGTCGGAACGTCCATGCTTATAAACCCTATTGGTTTCATTGGGCGACGGGCTTGAGATGTCATTTCATCTCTATGTCGGGTAAAAGTCCCACAAAATAGGAACAACGTCTCCAAAATGACCTGCATAGAGTTGACGGGGACGTTAAACAGCAAATTAATCAATCAAACATACACACACCTACCCTGACAAAAACAAACAAGTCGTTTAAGACCCCCTTTCGCTTGTAAGAACCTTCCTACACCACAAACAATAAATTGTTGACCTGTCCCCAGTATTATACAGAATTATGTAAAGGGAAGTTTTATACAGCTCTATTCGTCGAAAACTTTGACACACCAAGGGAGAAAAAAAAAGTAGCTCGACCGGGACACGAACCGAGGGCCTCTCGCGTATGACGCAAACACTCTACCGTCTGAGCTACCGAGTATGGCTGGTAATTTCGAGCAAATAAAAGCTCTCGTGTTTGCCGTTGTTGATATATACATTCATGTGTCAAGGTCAAATCTTAAAAGTTAAGGTACCTATCTGGGTTACCTTAAATATTTAAGTATTTCCTTTGTTTAAGTATCGACTTAAACGAAAGAAATTCTTTGAAATTCACTTTACACGACAGTTAAGTAAATACTTAGTTTAAGGATGTACTTAAAATTTAAGTACGCATTGTAATCCTTGGCCCTGGTTTCAGAGAAGAGATTTTTCAAGATTTTCCCTATATAAGTCAATGTAAAAACCAAAGGGTCCTGGGGCGGGGGCATTTTCGGCCCCAGGGCTATAATTTGAATAATCTTGGTAGAGGTCCACTAGATGAAGCTTCATACCAAATATTAAAGACCTGGGCCGTGCGGTTTCAGAGAAGAAGATTTTTTAATTTTTCAGCAATAGAAAATTTATTTTTGGCTCCTTTGGTCTAGATGTGCAACGGATCGGAACCATTTGAACACCTTTGAAAGGGGACTACCTAAGGATCATTCCTGTGAAGTTTGGTCAAAATCCGATCTGTGGTTTAGGAGGAGATATCGTTTGAAGAAAAAGTTTACGGACGCACGGACAGACGGAAGGAAGGACGCATGACGGACAAAAGGTGATCCCAAAAGGGTATCCGTGGACACCATATCCGGTCCAAAGAAAAAGTCGGCAGTTGAGGAGTGGGTCGGAGACAAGGACCCTGGCTTCTGCAGTTCTGGGCTGTTGGCACTGGAACAGCGTTGGTCCAAGAGGGCAACTACATCGAAAACGAAGATCTCGATCTCGTAAGTCTGGTTATTTATTGACTCGTCCTCGTATGTCAGTCCTAGTTGAGAAAACTCGATCCACCAAGGGCAAACAAGTAGAAGAACTCTTAGGAAGGATGTGCATACTATTTGTCTCTCTTGGGTGGACCTTCGACACTGAAGTTAGTTAACGTATCGTTAAATATATGAGCGTGCCCCTGCCCATCGGGGCTTGGAGAAATAGATTGGGCTGTGTTGTGCTTCCGACCACAGCTGAAACCGACCGTACACGAGAACTGAAAACCGCTTAGAAGGAATAACCCTGGCCCTACCGGTAACTTTGGTCATTTCATCTCAATGTCGGGTAAAAGTCCCACAAAATCGGAAGCAACGTCTTCAAAATTGACTAAATAGTGTTGACGGGGACGTAAACCTCAACTCAAACAATTATTATTAAAACAAACAAACAAACTTTGATCATTAAATATGCAAATAAAGCTGAAAGAAATATGAGAGTAGCATTAGGTATTGTATTACCTTTAAACTTAATGGGGCCAGTTATTCAACGCACCGTTAGCTTAACGATCTCGTTAGTAGTCATATTGTTAACTGTTCTAGCAAGTTTAATATTTAAAATTTTGTTGTTGTTTTTTTTGCTGAAAAAATGTGAGCAGCTTTTGCATTTGCAAAAGTTGCTCATATGTTTCAGCAAAAATATTAGCACATTTGCCATATTTAACGATCAAAGTTCTAACGATACGTTAACTAACGACATCGTTAGTTTTGAACAACTGGCCCCAGGTCACTAACAAGTTCGTTAACCTTATCATGCTGAACACGTCAGCTCCTACTGTAGACCCCAGAAGAAGCCATATTATCAGGATCTACACTGTTGGCGAATTTGATTGGAACATCATATCAAGTACATCCAAACTTTAAAAAAAAAAATCGAATACCTTTGGGACTAAGAAATTTATTCGAGATAAGAGTAGTTGGAACTTAATTCGAATTGAGGTTTAACGTCCCCATCAACACTATTTGGGTCATTTTGAAGACGCTGCTTCCAATTTTGTGGGACGTTTACCCGACATTGAGATGAAATGACATTTCAATCTCAATCCCTGCCGCCCAATGAAACCAATATAGGGTTTATAAGCACTGAACAGTGCGACTCGCACCACTTTGCCTGGGCAGGCCTAGCCCTTTTAAGCGGTCTAGTACTCATGTGCGGCCGGTTTCTACTCTGTGTGGAAGCACCATGCAGCCCAATCTATTTCTCCAAGCCCCGATGGGCGGGGGCCATAGTTGGAACTACTGAGGTTAATCATGGCGTCAGGCCATGAGACATAATGGGTACGGCATAAGGGTATCTGTTGGATCTACTATGAAATAAAGGAATATTGCGAGTGCCCATTAGAATCGCCTCGTTGAGTCGATTCTAATGAGCACACAAATATATCTTTTTTAGATAAAAAATAGAAGAATTTTGCGTGTGCTCATTAGAATCGCCTCATTGAGGCGAGTCTAATGAGTACGCACAATATTCTTTTCAAGATTAAATGAGCCCCGCCAAGCGAATTTGTGTCTTCGAGCATTCCGTCATAACAAATTTTAACTGCGCATGCCCAGCCATTCAGAGGGGCGAGGAATATGGCTTTCTGTCTGAAGGTTCCTCTTGATTCACTGCTTGTATGAGCGAGCAGCGAAGGTTCTGGCGAGACTGCGCGGATGCGCAGGCTCGCCTGAACCTTCGCTGCTCGCATAGGCGATAAGTACCAAAATCGCTTGGCGGGGCCCAAATGAGAAAAAAATCAATAATCATTCAAGTTGTATGGATATCTGAAGCCATGGGATTCATGAATGAGATCGAGTTAGGCATGGTGAAAGAGCCAACCGTGTTCGAGTTATTGAAGTTTCACTAGATTTTGATTGGTTGGTAGTCAGAAATGGGTGTGGCAAAATTAATTTATGCAGCCGAATAAGGGTTAAGCGAACGATACTATAGACAAGTGGGTCCCGATGAATTAAAATGTTGGACAGGAACGAGACACGATATTACGAAAACATGTCCATGCGGAAAAAAGATTTTTTTTTAGTACAACAGACTGTAAAAATACATTTTTTTTTCTGTTGAAAATAAGTGAAATTTTTCTTATTACTGTTTTAATCATAGACTTTGGGTACTCGTTAGCACCGCCATGACGTGTATCTGTCTATAGTTTTCAACAAGGAGGCGGGTATTGTTTTGTTTGTTTGTTTGATTCGAGGTTTAACGTCACCGTCAACACTGTAAAGGTCATTTTGGAGACGTTGCTTCCAATTTTGTGGGTCTTTTACCCGACACTGAGATACAATGACACCTCAAGCCCTGCCGCCCAATGAAACCAATAGGGTTTATAAGCATGGACGGGCCGACACGCACCGCTTTGCCTGGGCAGGCTTAGGGCCTCTAAACGGTTTACCAGTACGTGTGTGCGGGTCGGTTTCAGCTTTGCGTGGAAGCATCCTGCAGCCCATCTATTTCTTCAAGCCCCGATGGGCGGGGCCGGAGGCGGGTATTGTTTACCCGCTTGAAAACGCTACTTTTTTCATATAAGGTGGGGATTTACAAGGATGTACGTGATAAGGGCATAACCAAGCAGGCACATGACGTAACTGTGACTTCACATCAACGTCTGTGCAACGTCATGACTTTGCAACGTCACATCTACGTCGGCGATGCACCGACGTTGATTTGAGGTCGCCTTAGCGACGTTTGCCTGCTGGGTAATACACATCAGGGGCTGATTGTTATGAGGGCAATAAAGAAAGCTTGACTCAACAAAACATTGTCAGAGTCTTGGAATCTGTAAATTTTAAAAATTAAATAAGATTCCAAAATGAGCCTACGATCGAACTTCACTGGCGTTAATATTTCTTAAAATATGAAAAAATATCTAGACAGTAGTAGTTCGATCCAGCTGGCGCATGTCGCAAGGGCAACGTCAAATCAACGTCGGTGCAACGTCATGACGTTGCACCGACGTAGATGTGACGTTGCATATACATCATGACTTTGCGTCGACGTTGATGTGACTTCATAATCACGCCATACGCCTGCTGGGTTATTCATAGCGACTGTCCAGGAAGTAAGAATAATTTGATCGATTGATTGATTTAGGTTTAACGACGGGTCATTTTGTGTCGTCTCCCAGAGAAAGGGAGAACAGAGACAGAAGAGATAGTTGAAGAGATGAAAGTGAGGGACAGAGGGGAAAGTGGAAAACGAATGGAAACATTGAAGAAATAATAACACACCCCTCTACCCTTAACTGCATGCCGCAAGGACAGCAGGCCTTGCCCAACTGTAAGTCAATATTAGCTGGACGCCTCAGTGACGTAAGATACACGTCACCTTTGCGTCACCCAACCACCCAAATGAGAACAATTTAGGTATATCTATAGATATTCCGTGAAGTAAGGTATATTGTGTGGGCTCATTAGAATCGCCTCATCGAAGCGCACAAAACACACATGTTCGAAATAAAATAAAGTAATTATCCTTTTACTCTCACTATTTCTTATCTGAAGCTAGGGCAAAATAATCCCCAGGGACTCGGCCAAGGTACAGGAACACTGAGTTTTCATATCATTGAGCTATCGATTTAAACACAGACAGAAAATCAAAGCACTGGCAGCACTGGAAGGGGGACAGTTAGATTTACTGCTAGTCAGATATCATATTTTAAAGTTAATAAGTAATATTCTTCTATATATATATATATTTTTTTTTTACGTCTTTTTCCATCTCTGATAGCAACTTGTTTTATCTTGGGAAGATATCTTGATGTCTGAGACAAGATTAAAGTCTAACAAGGTTTCATCTTTGATAAAAACACACAGGAAGGTTGGTCATTGGCCAATATGACATCAAGGTCTAGGAGCTAGACTAGGGGATTGTCTGAGTGTAGGCTGGGAAAATAGTCCTGAATCGAGCCTGAACTGAGACTTCTGTTTCTGCCACTAATTTAAGCAAACATTGTAGGCCAGATCAGACGCCGGGGAACGCGGCATCGGATCTGGATCTACACCGTTTGTAAATGTCCCAGTAAACCAGCTTAGTCCAGATTTTACAGATACCTATCCCTCTTTTACACAACGCTCTCACGTCACAGGGAGAATAAAAGCGCTGCATTAAACAACAGTTGCCGTGAACAATGCATGCGGGAAGCTTCTGTAGTTAGTAACTTTTGGTCGAAAGATAAACAGTCGCCCCCAAAGGCAATATCTCAGTTTACTGGCAATTCTGCATAGGCAAGGCCCTATCTGCCATCACGTTAACAAGACCGTGTACTGAACACCCCAGTCAGCCCACTATATATACAGAAAATTTGTGTTTACAGGGGTAAACAATATTGCTTCATTTTTGCTTAAATATAGATTGTGGGTACTCGGGTCCCAAATTCTATGTTTGTAGCTCACTGAATACCAAACCCAACACATGAGCCCTGTCCAGATAGATTCTACAGCTAGCCCTCTTTACACAACACTCTGACCTCACAATAGTAAACATCACGTGAACAAGTCCGTGAAATGAACACCCCCTTAACCCCACTTTATATGAGAAAACGAGAGTTTACGAGGGTATTCCATATTTTTCTTATTTCTGCTCCAAGACATAGGTTGTGGGTACTCGTTAGAACCGCCTTAATGAGGCGGTTCTAACGAGCACCCACAACCCATGTTTACAGTATAAATTAGAAAAATATCACGGATTTTTCATCAGAAAAGTAGCCAAAAAATCAGAAAATACACTATGTCGCATATGTGTGTTATCACAATGAAAAGCGCGGCTAC